>CM054946.1:19279939-19336081 GCA_029168755.2 Tillandsia fasciculata | reverse complement strand
ATTTTTTCACTTGGAACATACTTGGGAAAACAAACATGGCTTAGCCGAACAAAAATATCCCCAACGTATAACCCAAATCCAAATCAAATTTGAATTTAAATTTTCGAAGGCCAATTCGAACACTAGAGAAGTAAAAAAAGTTGCCTGGAGCAGAAGCTCAATACTGATCAACAAGCTCTTTAATTACGTTGCACAATCATCTAAACAAGCCCTAAAACAATCGAAAAATTATGGGACTACCTAAATCTTTTTGTTCAAAAATTAAATTCGAAACTAAATTAATAAGGAGAAGCAAATGCATAAACGAATGTTTAATTTACAATTAATAAATAATTGAATAATTACCTGTGAGAATTTCTTCTCTTCTCCTCAGCTCATCTTCGCGTTGCTTCAAATCGGGAATTAGAGAAAAAAAATTGAATAAAATTATTAAATATTTGATTTAATTTGATTTTTTTAAAAAAAAAATGAGATTTTCTCCTCGTGCTTCGTTGCGAGTAAAGGAGAGGAGGAAGAAGAATTAATGGAACCTTAAAAAAAGGGTTCGTGAAAGATTAATTGTCGCTATTTTAAATCGCTATTTTAAAGGCCGTTTGTGAGACTTGTAAATTTACTATAATGCCCCTTATCTTTTTAGATTATGGGTAAATTATTGCATGCACCCGGTACACCATGTACTACACACTCTTCTATTAATTTTATAATATAAAGATATTTTATATTAAGAATTTAATTTATTGATAAATTTTATAATATTTAAAAAGTTAACGGCCGTAAATATATATGAACACTTATTTTTATAAGTTAAATGATGTCTCATTTCATTTACTCAATAACTCATGCCTAATTAACAAATTTTTAAAATAAATTATATATATATATATATATATATATATATATATATATATATATATATATATATATATATACATAAATTCTTTGAATTTTGTAATATATTTAGTATTATAAATTATCGTACTCCAATATATAGTAAAGCCTCTGTGAGTGCGGTGTGGGTTTCATGAGAGATTTTAGCAGGAAGATTTTTTTTTTTTTTTTTTTTTTTTTGGGCTAAATAAATATCTCTACATTATATAAAAATATAAAAATTTTAAAACATAATTTTAATGCATAATTATCATATTATTTTTTATTTTATTAGTTTTCATTTTTTAAAAAAAAATACTACAGGTTTGAGATAAATCTCATGTGGCATATCGATTGTAACTGTGGGATCGAAACAATATGTGTAGCATTGTAGAGAGCCAAAATTTTATTTTTATTTTTTGTTTTGTAAATTATCATTGTCATTTTGATATTAGGATGTTAATTTCAAAATATACAGCGTAGCGCATGGTTTCCAGTTACGTACACAAGGTGCATGAACATAGAGATAGTGATCAATTTTACCAGAGCTCGTGCGTCGGTGGCGGGTGACGATCCACCGTTCAACTCTCAAGTTGTTTCTCAGCCGTTCGTTAGAGAACGGCAGATATTGAATAGGAAACAGATGGACGTACGGTGATCGGGTTATCCGTACTCGTCACATGAATCGCCGTATTTTTGGGATGCTGTTCTTTAAAACCGTGGCCTTGGGCACTCTCAGGGGGCAAGAAGAGGAAGTGAAAAAAAGTTGCTTTTGTGTACATCTCGTGCGCTTTTGAAAAATCACGTTTTTTCGTAAGTGATCATCTTATAATTAACTTTTAAGTTTTTTTTATTATTTACAAAATTAAGTATCTAATTATTTTTCAAATTAAAATCTTAGCATTCACAGTTTTTAAATATATAATGTTATTTTGAGAAAAAAATAACGAGCAATTTGTTTTATTTAATTTATTAAGTGCATGTGAGGTGATTGGACTTCTAAAATAGCGAACTGAGTTCAAAAAAAAAAGAAGAAAAAAAAAAAAAAAAAAAAAAAAAGAGGTTAGCTATACTTTCGCATTGTATAGTATATAGTTAATACGAAGGCGACATGCGATGAGAACACGATTAAGCAAGATCCTTGCTTCAACTTTCCAATGGTGATATATATATATATATATATATATATATATATATATATATATATATATATATATATATATATATTTCTTTATGTGTTACTTTAGACTTAGGCTTGGCTATAAACTGGGAGAAGTAATTGACCGCGATAACCAGCTAATTGGGTTGTAAAGTGATGGTGTTTAATTGTTTCTAATAATAATAATTTATAATTGAATGTCTAAGATATTTAACTCTTTAAAAAACAATCAGAGACACACAAATTAAACCCCAAATTCAAACTCACATAATGGGTATATAGATACTCAACCACTTGGGACTATTCCAATTATTGGAACCGGGTAGGTTTTAATTAATAGTTAATTAAGAGGTAACGTATCCATTGTGGTCATTGTGATAATGTGTGTAGCTTTATTATGAGCAATAAAGTCACATCCAATTGTGGTCTCAAAGCGGTGGGTGCCACCACATTCGAGTCATATCAAGATCAAAGTATGAAGATCATGTAGATTGGACGTCACCAATTAAAACCTGACACGTCAGCAAATCATACTATTCATTCGACGAGTGGAGTTCTATAATTGCGATCAATGTTGACCAACATACGAATACATCTTTTACCCCATAAAAATTACGTTTTTGAGGTAATTTAATTTTGGGAATAAATGTGTTATATTATTTTATTTTAAAAACATTAATTGTTTTAATTTGTACGTTATCTTTTGTCGCAGTATATATAATCTGAGTTAACACTTTGTTAACCCATTTCACAAAAAAAAAAAAAAGAAAAAGAAGAGAGGACACATTTTTAACTTGCAGTTTTTTAAAAATTTGGATTTCCATTTCAAAATTTACAATGATTTAGACAAAATCTAAACATTTATATGTAAACCATATTTTCCTGCTAAAAAGAACGATTATGATCACTAAGAAAAACAACCTCAAAATAATTAATATTGTGAACCCCACAAACGAGAATCATGAAAGAAGTGAATTACAAATTAAGAAAGCAAAAAGATGTTAACTATGTACCATCCTCATTTAAATGTTTGGAATTTTCGAAGAGCTCCAAAGAGAGTGAAATGATCTCAAATTTAGGTCGGCAAGCGAACTACGTAAAGAAAGCTTTATATGATACATTTCTTTGTCATATCTACTGCTTTTTATTCCATAATTATAGTTAAGATATTCCAATTTCCGTGATGGACTCCTTTCATTCTCAAGTGCCAGAAATTAAATTTTATGTATGAATATATTAACAACAAATTTTAGTGTCAAGAAATCTTAAAACAGTATGCATGCCAAATTTTGTTAGGTTTGTAATTGTCTAAAATGATGGTATGAATCCAGCCTACTGCAACATATTCGATTTTGATTTTGAGTATATTAATTAAGACATAATTAGTAAAGAAAAAATATTAGTTGTACGTACAGTTAGGAACTTAGAAAAAGCTTAAATTCGTGACACCACGCTCCAATAAAAATGTACGTACATCTTACATTTCATTTATTTAATTAATGGATAAGAGTCATTCACTAGTTACTTAATGTGATTAGTAAAAATGTCTCACCTATTAGATGGATGGAATAAATACTCATAAGTAAAACGATTGCCAACATGTATATTATTCGGCATTGTCGATATTATTTTTGAATGAATTTTTAATTTTGACAATTTAATTTTTTAAACTATGTCAAATAATTCAATAGATTATATTCTTTAATTAAATTTAGTAATTAATTACACTGTTATTTTAGTCTTATATATATATAGCCTATAATCTTATAAAGCTTTCAAACATTAAGAAAATATTTTTTTTCAATTTTAACATATAAAAGAAATGCCTCGTACGCTCAAAAGTTAGATGTAAATCTTATTTCCTACCAATCCAAATGTTTAGAGTGCTCTTTTAAATTTTTAGTATTAAAAAAATAAGAGTGTGATTAAACTAGTGTAGTAAAATAGCTCATTGGATGGAAATTAAATAGTATAATATTTGCACCTAATTTTGATTGTATACATAGAAAAGTCAAAAGCAAATTCATCCTAGTAATTCTTCAATATTCATATGTAATTATCAAAATTGAAAAAAAAAATAGATTTAGTTACATTTGTGATCAAAACAACTACACAATTAGTCAACTATATATCTGATAAATTTTGAAAAATATAATTGCTAATATTAATAACTCAGGCGTCTATTTGTAAAAAAATAAATAAATAAATAAATAAATAAAATAAAAAGTTTTTACACATCTATCTTACATAATTATTATTCCAATTGGAGCTCAATTGTTACAAGCACATGAAAATTCTCTTTATCTGTATCTCTCTCTCTAGGCACCATGAAAACTCTCTCTCTCTCTCTGAGCACCACGAAAACTCTCTCTCCTGTATGATTGGAAAGTTGAACAAGGAAGCAATATTAAGTAGACAAATAGAATGGGTGCATGTTGTAACGCATACCAGTTTAGCACCATGAAAACTATTGGGTAGGAAAGATGATGCTTTAATTGTTGTGTTGTGTTAAGAGTGGAGACAAAAGTTGGCCCATGCACTATTGATCTGTCTAATCGCACCGCCCAAACGATCGTAGCCGTCCGATCACTGGCACGTAATTTCAAGGATAAAATGTGTTGATAATCACTGTTCTATCACGAATTATTTGCAAGTTGGCTTTTGTCCCATAGTTTTCAAGCATTTTTTTTTTTTGATTTTTTAGTTTATATATATATATATATTAACAACTTGGATTGAACTAAAGAAATTAATTAATCCACAAACATTTGAATCCGTTAAGTGCTGTCTCATTTATGTATAAACCAATTTAATCTCCATATGATTAGTGGACCCATATTAATGGACCTTATCATTTTTGCTAATTGATGGATGCGTTTATTTATATTTCTACTTATATAATAAGAGAATGAAATTGACACATTACCATGCACTATGGACCTCTGGTTTATCATTTTTTCTTTTTTGTGTACACCTCATTTCTCACCTTTTTGTTTACATTTTTTTACTTCACTTAATTTTCGATTTTATATATATATATATATATATATATATATATATATATATATATATATATATATATATATATTTGTTCGACTCTTCCTTCTCTTCCCATTTTAAGTGGGAGTCGACTCATACGCCTTTGCCAAAAGGTGCAGGGCTATAATTTTGTTTATGCTAGCATATATGTTAAATTATGATTAATTTGTAGTAATTAATTTGGAATGGGTGTATAATTCTTTGTATTAGTCCTTACATTAGAGACCAATCATACTCTGAAAAGATGCCTAATTCTTTTTGGTAAAAAAACTATAAATCACTACAACAAAATTATGCTATAACAATACTTTTAAGTGTTTCTAAAATTTAAAAAAAGTGTCGCAAAAATACTAATGCTTATACAAAATATGTCCTTATAACCTAATTTTGAATATAGATGGAATATAAATAGGATAATTATACAAAAGTGTCACAAATATGTGTCACTATAACCTAATTTTGTTGTAGTGAATATAGATGAACTATATATAGTGTATCCTAAAATGAAGTTGAATATATACTTCAAAATTTTCTTAAACGAGCTTTGATCATTTTAGTTTTCAATAATATCCGAACTAGTGAAACCCAATTCAAAATCTTAATGGAGACATTTTGTCACATGCAAAAAATAATCATGATCCATGGTTTACATAAACATATGCATATCCTTCGATCTACGCAACAAAAAGCTAGCCAGTATATATGGGATTATCCAAGATACTCACATCTTTGTTTTTTTTTTTTGGGAGAGACTAGCTAGAATACATACACATGATCATTTGTAGAAATTAAAAGGTCACTATCATATAACATATATGACACATGTGGCACACTTTGTGTTACATAATTGATGTAATGAAATGATATGTGGAACTTTCTTAAAAGCTTCTATGGTCTCTTCACCAATTTTTTTTTTTTTTTTTTTTTTTAAATAACTTCTATGGTGAGACAATAATAAATACAACACAATCCTTTGGGGACCCATGTAATCAAGTAACGAGAGGGAGAGCAAAAATTAACCATTGGATGGTTTACTTGGAACATAGTGAGAGTACTATTTAATTTGCTGTATCTAAGAATTTAGATAGAGATCACAAAATATATATACAGTGATATATAACACCTCAAGCAACTTAGATGAAGATGCTTCAAAGAAGGTATATATTTTGTCCACTTCAAAACAAATTTTTTTTTTCTTTTGTTTTGTCTATTTTGCGTGACATGACATCGATCGATATCAAATTCGGTTAATAGCCCCACATTGCGTATCAATTTTGCTTTGCTAATATTTATATGAACCTGTCAATTATTGCCTCATGGATTAAAAAGTAGCATGAGTAAAACTTATGCATAAATGTACATTATTACAAAATGAGCAATGCTAGATTAATGTTCAAAAAAGATTGTATAATTAATCTTATAATTCTTTTTGGGTTGTAGATTTAGTAGTTTTGTTACTCAAGTATTCTGCTAATGAAAAGAAAAAAAAAATGCATAAAAGAATTGATTTGCACAACCATTAATCAACTTGATCAGGGACATAAATATGCATTATGAGATACATTTGTGCCTTAATTTGTAACTTATTGAAGGTGGCACAAATCTTCAAGTTATAATCTTTTATTTGGAGTTGTAGACCGAGTGCATTACGAATGTAAGGTGATTTTTTTTTTTTTAAATAATGATATGGTGTGACGACTATATTAATCAACTATATTAAAACGTAATTTCTAAGATTCCGTGTTACTAGAAAACTAGATAAATGCATACCTATCTATGTGCTTCTGAGTTATGATCTAATTTTTTGTGACTAAATAATATTTGCCAACTCTCAATACTAAGACAAATCCTTAGCCATTTTATCAAATAAAAGATGTGGAGAAGTGGATGAGGGACCATAAGAAGGATTGCCCATTCTTGAATTTGTAGAGCTACAACAAACATGTGAAGCAACAACTTAATTACTTCCTTTCACAGAACATGTATGTTGCTAAAAATCAAATTATATTGTGCCCTTTATTGGAAAAACGCCTTACATATATAAATGCTTTTCTTCGCTAGTGAATATACTTGAACAGTGTAAATCATCTTGTAGTGTCATTTTTTTTTTCTTTTCTTTTTATGCTCTGCTTGGTTTTTGCATTAAGACATTCTTAATCAAATTGGCTATAAGTTTATGGACAAATTGACATTTCTCAATCAAATCGAATCATTTGGACCAGGTCAAATTGGGTCGAATTGTGCCAAAGTGACCCAGCTCGAGTTTCACTTTAGAATAGCCTCTACTTCTATATGGGCTGGTTCGGACCATTTAGGCCCCATTATATGTTGTGGTTCAAATTAGTTCAATGGGCCAAACAATGATTCGGGTCTCGTTCGATTTGGAGGAGCATCTCGTTCTACATGGGCCGGGTCGGCCCATTTTAACTCAATAGCTCTCATTCGCTAATAAATCGCCCTTTCCCGCTCCCCTCTTCTTCAATTCCCTCTCCGGCTTCCTCCGCATGGCGGCGGAGGCGGCGGCGGCGGAGGAGGAGGAGAGAGAAGAACCCTAGGGCGCGGCATTGGAGACATGGGAGAGGGCTCAAGGACCTTACGGTGGCGGTGGACGTCGCCATAAACCCTCGATCCCTGTTCGCCACCCCACTACGAGGTTTGTAGTCCCCTCTCTTTCCCCTCTCCTTTTTGGATCCAGTGCTTCAGATAAACTTCTTCGATCTTACGCTCAACTTCTGATTCGGTAGTTTCGTCCAATTGTGGTAAAATTTTCGGTTCTTACTGATTAATTGGAAGATTTTGCTGGTTAAAATGATAATCTGTGTTAATATGTTGATGGCATTTGATGTTGGTGGCTCAACTTGTGATCGAATGATTTGATCGGATGATCAAATCATCTTGTGTGTTGTTCTAATCTGGCGAATTTTCTGTAGTAATTTGTACTTATTTCCAATTTGTAGTGTTTCTACACCTTGTGACTGAACTTAGTCGTTCGGAGAGCAAGGATTTTTCAATTTTTGGGCTTCGATATATCTAGCCACGGAATGTAGGATTAGAGAAACCTCTACAATATGAGTGATATATATGTAATAATATAGTGCATATCGGTTCATATTTGGATTAGTACTTTTTCGACAAGTGTGTAGAAGGATACTTATGTGCATGCCATGTTCATATATGTACGTGTAGCGTGTAAGCTAGGGCTGTATAGAAGCTGAATTCAATACTTGTTATCAAGTGTTATACACCGTCATTAGTCTTTTATTGATTTTGACGGTCAAGCTATTGATCATCTTTATCTATAAAATTCATACTATAGTTGTAAAGTAGCACTTTGGATTCCCACAATGCATGAAACCAACATCTTGGTTCACTCTGTTGCTCTGTGTGTGAAAACCTGCCCTGCCATTGCATTTGCAGATAATCGTGTAGTAAGAGAGGATGTTGAGATCATATTTTATTTTGCCTTTAAATAACTGTACCTTATGGCTTAAAAGGGAGCTAGACTTTCGTTGCTGACCCCTTTAGCAGTAAAGTCATGTGCTAGATAACCATCTTGCACTTGTTTGCTTTGCCTTTTTGTTTGGTAGATTTTATCTATATTTTGCATGATAGACTGGTGTTTAGGCACTCTTCTGCTCATTTTCGAGCATCTTAAGATATTTCAAGTGGGATCTTGCCAAAGCTGGTTGCTAAGCCTTTTAGGTAAATGCTGGTTCATGTCTTTTAGTGCTTTCTTTTCTTTTGGATAGCAAACAGATTTAAGACAACTTGCTAGAAGGAGCAACATGAATCTGTGATACAGACATTATCAACTCTTTAAGGTTAATTGCAGAATTTAGATGTAATCAATATTAGTCTTTCCAATGTTCATGCATATTTATACAATCGATAATTGTTCAAATCAATCTAATAAATCTTCTCAAGATTAGCCTTGTAAAAGAAGAAAGAACTGCGATGTGAAATAATTTTTTAAGAAATTAAAGGAAAAAAAAGAAAAAAAAGGAGAAAAATGTTTAACCAGTCCTACTTGCACTCTTAATCAGGAATAATTTGTTGGGAGAATATAACTATTAGCTATTTATAGAGGATCTGATGGAGATCTGATGGAGAACTGTAAAAATTATAAGCTTGTCATCTATATACCGCAGGCTCACTATCAATCTCCCTTTCTATCTACTGTCTTATGGCGCACAACTAGTTGTAACTGGTTGAACATAATTTAGTTCTCACTTCTCAAGTAGCTCTACTTTTTATAGTTATTTTTCTGCCGCTCAGTCAGCTTTTAGCTCTTTATGCAAAGAACATTAACTTTTTCTAGGTTTTAGTTTATTGAGGATGCATTATTATGTTATTGATTTTTACAATAAGATGGATGAATATGTTCCTTAGTATGCTATTGATGTATTTAGTTATACATCAGTGTTTTATTTTACTGTCAGAAGACTGAAATGACTTATATCGAATTGTGTCGGGCATACATAAAAATGCTTACTGATAGTTTATACCAATGAAGATGATTCTTTTGCTGTAATGGTAACTGATTGATTTATAACTGTTCAGTAGTAGTTATGAGGCTAACATTTGATAGATGGGCACCGTGGTGCTATTGTTGGACAATCTCATACAAGAAAGCAGATCAACTGTTTGAGTGTGCTTGATCATAGATACTAAGGCTAGCCCATGTTCCGAAGGCTTATCAAAATCAATCTTTAGTAGCACAACCTGAATGGCACTTGCCTTGGTAGATGGGGTTCTGTTGATCCTAAGTCTTCTAATTCAAATTGAACGTTTCCTGTTGTTAGTAATTAGTCCGATTTGCATATGCCGTTTGAGAAACATTAAGATTTGCTAATATAAAGGTTGATGATTTGAGCAAAGTTAGAAAGCTTTGGCTTTGATACTGAAATCATAAAATATTTTGTTGTTGTAAAATATGATAATCAATTCCCCCTTCTCAATCACACATCACTCGTATGGAAAAACTCTTTTTTATTTAACATTCGCAAAGAATTATTTTCTATTGCATTGATAATCACAGAACAACAAATAAAGACATCCGTACAGGCCCTACGAGTAGTTTGGCCGGATTGGTATTACCATCTCTCGGAAGTTAGCAATTATATGCAAATAATGATTAATTGCTATTTCAGATACGTAGATGAGATCAGACTTGCCCCTTCATACATCATTTTCTTTTTTTGCTCTTACCTCGTTATTGTTACTGGTGACAACAAAAGGTTTACTTGGTATATAGATTGTGGGGAAAAGGAATAGCATAAAGAATTTTCTAGGAGTGAGGCAGAGTGTGATCTAGTCTCTCTGCAATCTTGTGGCACATAATATGGCAGCATAACATGTGGTCTGATAGTTTCTGCTTCCTGAGATTTCGGCTAAGGATTTATCCTCTTCCTTTTTGTTCTGCCGTGAAATCCTCTTGGCGATTCGTTCTTGAGTCTACTTTCTCCATAAAAATCTCTTTACATGCCCATTTTCGGTGTAAGAATGTCATAATCAATAGAAATAATTCCTTAGCAGGAAAAAGTTAGAGACTGTAATATTTTAGAAAACCTATATGAAACTAAAGGTATATCTCTGAAGGATTAATTGGATGATACTATTTTAAGGTTAGATCTGGGAATCCAAGCTAATCTTTATCATTTAGCTGCATAGAAGAGCATCTACAAATTTATATATTGATAAAGGAAGTTGGATGGTTGTCTTGCACAAAGATGATCTATCATCACCTAAACTTTATCATCATATCTTCTCCCTTTGTCCTTCCTCTGCTTTTTCATGATGTTTTCCTTGACCTCTTGCTCATTCTTTCATAAATTCAAACTCTCACATTAAGCACCACGTCCCACATTTGTTATTCTTGACATGAAATATTTGAGTAATCAAGTCATGGGCTCCTTTCAATCTAATCTTAATTATGCTTTGATTTGAAGATATAGAAAATGAAAGTGTTGGGGCCAATTGATAGTCTCACATAATAAGTAATAGCATGTACCACCTACTTAAAGGCACAGTTATTTTATTAATATGAGCCTAATATTACATGTTCTTATCTTCAAGTGTCACTAATCTGAGGTTCCTACCAAATAAACAAATTGCATTATAGAGCGAATCTGCGTTCCACTAATCTTGTTGAAAGGTAACAAAATAGTACTTTGGATGCCTACACACTTTGAAGCTAATAACCCCTTTGTTTGTTGTAATAAAAGAAATGCTTGGACTTCAGTGCCTAGGTTCTGGGAATATCACTTTTTCTTATCAAGCAGTAGTAGGCTGTTCTATGGATCGTAGTATGTGATGCAGATCTTTTAAGGCCAAAATTATTTTTTAGGTGAATTTTCAAATACCTTACTTGCAGCAGAATCTAGATAAAATAGGCATGGATTTCAAACATAACTAGCTATACCTTGACACTTAAATTTTCATTTTTTTTTTTATTGGATTGACACTCCAAATTACTATGGCATATTTCTCATTGCTTTTTTTTTTTGTAGTTTATACAATTTCAATTTTTTGTGTTCCCTTCTTGTAATTAGATAACTTGAGAAGATTTTTAACTTATAAAATCATAATATCTACATAAATATCCTCTTATCCTCTTAATTTAGTTTTATACTTCTTTTTTTAAAACTCTCTTACTATCACATTTTCCAAGTTCAATTTTCAAAGTTTTAAAACTACATGGATGGTATATGCTCCGGTAGATAAAATATGCCTGCCATGCATGCACTATTCTATATTTTAGATCATTGATGCTTGGAATAAAACTACTCTTTTTTTTGTTTTCTTTTTCATTTTGAAAGGCTTGTTAAGCAAAACTATTTAGGAATGTCAACTATAAATCATTTGGCATACCGATTCTGATTCCAATTCCAAGTTTAATTTCCATTAGAATCAAACAAACCCTTAGTGATAGTCTTCTCTACTGTACCTTGAAATTTTACTAGGTCTCAGGCACAGCGATTTTGATTTGCAGGAATACTATTACCTTCAAGATTTGCTGGAATACTATTGATTAGAGAGTAATTTGGAAAAAATGTGTCTTGTTTTTGTCTGACTTTTTCTTTTGTATCATATAAGTTGCTTCTGTGTCACTATTTTTATAAGAAAAAAAAAAAGTAGGTATACTACATCTTATAAATAAATGGGGAATATCCTTAATAACCTAATGGGGAGAACATGATTTTTGGCAAAATGATAAAATGGGGTGTGTTGTTGATGAAATCATTGCATTAGCTTATTTCCAACCCCGTTTATTCTAGAGTTTCTTCCGCTGCTTCTTTGTCTTTGTATTCCAAAGGGTCTGAAGTTGGGCTTTTGAGATGTTCTTCCCATGCATACAAAAGAAAAGTACAAAGCACAAGTGTATTATATAATGCAAAAGAAAGCCAAGTGAGTGGGCATGCAAAAGGCTTTATGGCATTCAAACAAGGAAACCTCTCTGCCATCATACTAGGGGGGTGTGCATTCACCCTCCTGTGAATAGTTTAAAGGGGAAACAATAGCTTTATCACTACCCTGTGTTGGCACACTTGGATCCTATTCTCCTCTCATGTCATTCGCTGCTAAGGCAAATAGAGAGAGAGAGAGAGAGAGAGAGAGCCATGGCACCTTCCAAAGATACTCTCTTGTCCTAGAAGCCAGGGTGATCTCTCTTTTTAAAGGGTTCTAGGTCTTAAAGGAATGGAGGAAAATTGCTGTGTTTTTGCTTTATTTTTCTCCTTTAAATCCTTCCTTTCTCTTTTTGTCTTTTTCTTTTCTTTGCATGCCCTTCCCTTATTTCATATCATGGCATAAGGAAATGAGATTTAAGTACACCACCGTTCAGAAAAAGAAAAAGAGCCCTGGCATAGTTTGCATTTTAAGATGCAGCAAGATGTTGGCTTCATAGCAAGGCTTAGCTCTTATATTCCTACTCTGCCAGAGTCTAGAGCACTACATTATTGTTAGTCTAGCATTATATTGTTCAAAATTGGCCTAGTATGAAGATTACTTGTGGGTTGCCTTGAATGAAGATTACTTGTGTTCATTGTCATGAAATTGAAGTTTCTGTAAGGAATTGATGCTGTGCATGTGGATGTGCATGTGCATGTGCATGCTTACATGAAATTTATGCCTAAAGTAAGCAAAGAACCTTATTTATGGGTAAAGATGCCTTCAAAAATGATTGAGTTGCCTTTAGTAGCCTTCCAAGAAAAAGAGCCACTGAGTTGTGGAGGCCACTCGAGATCTTACAATTACCACTACCCTTTAACTCAAGATTGCAGCAGGTTTTTTGCATTTTCTTACTAAACCATGCATTTCTTATCAACTTGGCTTTTGCCATTTATTGGTGGTAACCCTGCGAAACAGACCACTTGCTTCTAATATTCTAATAATGCCGTAAAAAGGCTTTGATAGTGACCTCTCACAGCTGAGACTCCTCTCCTCACCCTTATTAATATCTGTGTAGCGACCACAACCTCCTTAGAAAGGGTGATCTAAGATGCCATTGATATAACCAAAGCAAACCTCTGCAAAGTGGGTTAGCCAGGGTGGAACCATGAAAACGCACTAAACCAGAGTGAAGAAGCACTAGGAAGCAAAGAGGACCACTTGGGAGTAGGAGAGAGAGAGAGAGAGGTTCCATTTCAAGTCTATGTGATACAATAGCACGCTTTCCCATGCGAAGGGGCCCATGCTGATATCTTTATTTTCGTTTGTAGTGGAGGGATCATCCTCTCTCTCTCTCTCTCTCTCTCTCTCTCCACAAATCTCTTTCGTAAATACGCATCTCCTTTACTTTTCTATCTTTTTTCTGTGAGAACATATCCAAAGGGCCGAGCTAAGGGGGGGAAGGAATAAAGCAGAGAAAAGCTTAATGATTCCTTTACAGACAACAAATCCACACTTCAATATTATTATACTCATCATTGTTCTTAATAATCATATCATTCTTCTATAATCTAATTGCGTCTCATCTATAGTTATCTGGACATCATGATTCTGCTATAATCTCATTTTTCACTTTACTACGTAGTGTGAGTACATGCATTGGGATTAGTTATATCATTGGCCACATTGCACCCATTTCACATGCTGTTTTATTCTGGGATTAAAATCATAGATTGTCATCACTATGAGGTTGGTGAAATCTTGAGCTGGTTGAGCCAACTTGGACTTTCGAGTTTGCCTTTTTGTCGCAGAGTACGGTTCTGCTATCTGACCCAATACGGGTTGTGCTGTTTTTCCTTGCATAGGATGTTTAGAAGATTGTTCACAAGGTCCAGTAATTTAAAACCTACTTAGAAAATGGTATAATATATTTTATGAGTAATTTTAGCTGTAATAAAGAATCAAAACTTAATGTTGATTGTGATCAATTTCTCTGGTTTCAAATTTTGATTAGACCTATTAACCCACTTTTAGTTTTGGGTACAGCCCATCTACTTTTGATATAGGATGGTATAGGCATATAGCATAGCATTGTTTAGTATTCGTTCGATTTTAAATTTGTAGTTGATAGTATTTCTTCAAATCTATTTAGTTACAATTTCAGGAAAAGAAAATACTGAACATCTAAAACCTAGTTTCTCATTGGCTAATTTAGCAATGACTAATTGTTACATTTTTTATTTTTTTTTAGTAACTCGTTATAACATCTTCATCTTAAATGTCATTGTGAAACAAGTTACATCAGAGGGAGAAAAATCTGTAGCACGATGTTTACTGGATTTGATTATAAAAAAAAAAATGGCTTAATTGAATCCGGACCAAATCTGAGTAGTGGATTGGAATCCTTGGGCTGAGGGAGTCAAGCCCAATCTTTTTGAACAGTTACTTTAACCTTTTTTATTTTCCCAACCTCTAAGCACTTTAATAGAACTCTGTACCCAGACTCTACTCACGCTTTCTCCACCCCGAGCTTCTACAATTTTAAAACACCCCTCCCTCTCTCCCCCCTCTCTTCTCTTCCTCCCCCGTTGTTTCCTTTCCTTTGTTGCACAGTTCCAAGCTCCACAGTTCTCTTTCTAGAGAGAGAGTGTGTGGAACGCAAGAGAGAGGAACACAGACAACACTGAGGGGATAAAGGAGGCACTTTTATTCTCTCCCTCTACCTTCTTTATGAAGCCTCTCTTCCAAAGATGCCTCTGTTTCCTGAACCACTCCCCTCTGAAGCTTCCCAGATTCTCCAACTCCCTTTCCCCTTTCTTCTTTACCCTTAAAACCTTCCCTTCTCACCCTCTAAACTGCAATTTCTCCCCTCACTCCTCCTCTCAGCCCAATTTCCAAACCCCCATGCCTAACTAAAAAAAAAAAAAAAAACCCAACAAATGATGCCTCCTCTTCCTCCTCCTCTTCTTCTTCTTCTTCTTCTTCTTACCTTCTCTCTTTCAAGCCCTACTAGTTCCAATTCCCTTCAGGGAGATGCTCTTATCTTGGCAAGTCTGAAACAAGGCATTGATTCGTCCAACCTAGTATTGGATAGCTGGAACACTTCCAATCCAAGTTCGGTGTGCTCATGGTTCGGAGTACAATGCGAACAAGGCCGTGTTGTTGCCGTCGATCTTTCCTATCTAAACATCTCTTCCTCCTCCTCGATTGACATCTCCGGCCTCAACTTCCTCGTCAACCTCTCCATCGCCGTGAACAATCTAACAGGAGAGATCAAGCTCTCCAACTTGCCCAGTCTTCGCTTTCTCAACATATCGATCAATCAATTGAATGGCGGCCTCATTTGGGACTGCTCAACCCTGCCCAACTTGGAGGTGTTCGATGCCTATGACAACAACTTCACGGCCCCCCTCCCTCTCGGCGTCACAAAATTGAAGAATATTAAATACTTGGACCTCGGCGGCAACTTCTTCTACGGGGAAATACCGGCCATATATGGTGGCATGATCTCACTGGAGTACCTCTCACTAAACGGCAACGACCTCCACGGCCGAATCCCCAGGGAGCTGGGCAATCTAACAAGCTTAAAGGAGCTCTACTTGGGCTACTTCAATTCCTTCAATGGCGGCATCCCAGCTGAGCTTGGCGGGTTAGCCAACTTAGTCCACCTCGACCTCTCCAGCTGCAGCCTCGACGGCGAAATCCCATGGCAGATTGGGAATTTGCTCTCCCTCGACACGCTCTTCCTTCACACTAACCAGCTCTCCGGCCCGATCCCCCCGGAATTGGGCAACCTCTCGCGGCTGGTCACGCTCGACCTCTCCAACAATGCTCTAACTGGCGAGGTCCCTGCCGAGCTTGCTGCGCTCATGCAGCTGCAGCTGCTGAACCTGTTCATGAACCGGCTTCACGGCTCTGTACCAGGATTCATTTCAGAGCTTTCAAATTTGAATACTCTCCAACTGTTCACGAACAACTTCACTGGCTCTGTCCCAGTCCGGCTTGGTGTGAACGGGCAGCTCCAGGTGCTCGATCTCTCATCAAACAAGCTCACTGGTACCATTCCTGATAGCCTCTGCTCCTCAAATCAGCTCAAAGTGCTCATCCTCTCGAAGAATTTCTTGTTCGGCCCGATTCCGGAGAGCTTGGGGAATTGCTCGAGCCTGATCCGAGTTAGACTAGGGCAAAATTATCTCAATGGTACCGTCCCCTCAGGGTTCCTTTACTTACCCCAGTTGAACCTTTTGGAGCTCCAAAACAATTACCTCACCGGACCCCTGTCAGAGAACCCTAGTACGAGACGACACCGGACCAAATTGGCTCAGTTGAACTTGTCCAACAATTTGCTCTCTGGGCCAATTCCGGTCTCTATTTCAGACCTATCTTCACTCGAAACACTGTTATTGAGTGGCAACCGGCTCAGCGGCGCAATCCCCGCCTCGATCAGCTGGCTCGGACAGGTGGTTAAGATCGATTTCAGCGGCAACGAGCTATCCGGTCCGATCCCGCCGGAGATCAGGTACTGCTTCCAGCTAACGTACCTTGACCTTAGCCAGAACAACCTCTCCGGCCCAATTCCTGCGGAGATTGCCAAAATTGGGATCCTGAACTACCTCAACCTATCAAGGAATCATCTAACTCAATGCATTCCGCAGTCGATCGGCGGAATGAGGAGCCTCACTGTGGCCGACTTCTCATTCAACGACTTGTCGGGCTGGTTGCCGAGCACGGGCCAATTGGCCTACCTGAATGCGTCAGCATTCGCCGGCAACCCCCAGCTCTGCGGTCCGGTGTTGGACAACCCGTGCAACTATTCGACCGGTCCGACACGGCTGCGGCGTGTGCCGGGGG
Organism: Tillandsia fasciculata; assembly: GCA_029168755.2. Taxonomy (NCBI): domain Eukaryota; kingdom Viridiplantae; phylum Streptophyta; class Magnoliopsida; order Poales; family Bromeliaceae; genus Tillandsia; species Tillandsia fasciculata. The sequence continues at coordinate 19,318,776 of CM054946.1, read as the reverse complement.
AGTTCAAGCTCGTGCTCGCGCTCGGCCTATTGGTCTGCTCCCTCATATTCGCCGCCGCGGCAGCAGTACGGTCCTACAAGCGCGGGTCCGACAGCAGCGGTCGCGGGGCGTGGCGGCTCACCACATTCCAGAAGGCCAACTTTGGCGTCTCAGACGTGCTCGAGTGCATGAAGGAAGGCAACGTGGTGGGGCGCGGCGGCGCGGGGGTGGTGTACGCAGGGCGGACGCGGAGCGGCGGCGCGATCGCCGTGAAGCGTCTGCTCGGGCTCGGCAGCCGAGCCGGAGCCGGCGGGCACGACCACGGGTTCGCGGCGGAGGTCCGGACGCTGGGGAACATCCGGCACCGGAACATCGTGCGGCTCCTGGCCTTCTGCACGAATCACGAGGCGAACGTGCTGGTGTACGAGTACATGAGCAACGGGAGCCTCGGGGAGTTGCTGCATGGGAAGGGGGGTGGGTTCTTGGGGTGGGAGAGGAGGTACAGGATCGCGGTGGAGGCGGCGAGGGGCCTGTGCTACCTCCACCACGACTGCTCCCCCATGATCGTACACAGAGACGTGAAGTCCAACAACATCTTGCTCGGCGACAACTTTGAGGCGCACGTGGCAGATTTCGGGCTCGCCAAGTTCCTCCTCGATGGGGGCGCCTCCGAGTGCATGTCCGCGGTGGCCGGGTCCTACGGTTACATCGCTCCAGGTGCGCTCCATGCTCTCTCTCTCTCTCTCTCTCTCTCTCTCTCTCTTCTTTGCTTGTTTTTTCCATTTGTTTATAACAGCCGTATGATGCCAACAATTGGATGGTCTTTGAAGTGCCCGGCAATGTATTTTTAATATTTATTTTTTTTATTATTTGACCATATATAAGGAAAAAATGGAGTTAAGAGTTAGGTTTTTCGTGTTAATAACTCGCCAATTAGTTACGAGCACCCACCGAGAGATCATCATTCCGAAACAACTGGGTTGAAGTACAAGTTATATCGCTTCGGACATTTTTGACTCAGAATTAGGCTTCCCCCCCTATGCCACGTGGAGTCAACTGGGTTGACTACACGCAGCTGGTTAGATAGGGTCTGAGCAATCCTTTTGGGGAAACCAAGGTGTTTAGTTGACTTGTTGAATGATGAAGATCATTTGCGGCTCCCAAGTCCCAACAAGAAGCAAAATATCCGAAGGCTCGCACAGCAGCAGCAGCAGCAGCAGCAGTAGGAGTAGTACTCTTTGATGTGGAGAAAATTTTTTCTCATCGTGAAACAAAACGCAGGGCTATGATCGTAAACTCCATCTTATGTGGGGCCCGCCGAAGACAAGGACTAGACGCCTGCGACTGCTGAGGTGGGGCCCATGCCAATCCCGCACCCTTGGATGGTGGAAGTGGGGGGGTGCAAAAGTGGGAGGGAATGGTCAGTCCGTCGTACATCGGAAATGGAAATCCGAGTCACGGCTGGGCTGGGGCGCGCGGCATCAGAGCCGACCTCTGACACGTCTTCGGCAAAACCCTAACCCCCACCCCCGACCACAGCATGAGAGACCCATCATCATCGTCTTTAGCGAAAGCGACCCCCCCCCCCCCCCCTCTCCCGAATCTCAAAGCAGACCCTCCCACTCTTCCACATCTCTTCGGTTTTTGGCTTATTTGTATTATTATATTATTATATTATATTATTTATTAATTAAGCACTAAACACTATAGACACTGATCTCTGCTTCCTTTTTCTTTTTTTTTTTTGACCACCACCGCGCACACGCGCCTAGCACTCGCTGTTGGAGCAGTGCGAGATATCTTTCGATTCTTTTGGGGCAATTGATTTATTTTTAGGGGTTCGCCAACACTAGTAAATAACTAAATATAAACAATTCTGAGAGCCGAGGTTACGGAAGATTTGACAGGGGATATAACTTGCCTCGGGATTTGGGTGGAACGTTGCCTCCACCTCCGCTTATAGGCTGAGCCTAGAAAAACTAACAATTTTCCCCATACTCTTTTTTTTTTTTTTTTGATATTGGTAGATTGATTTATTCTTTCTAATGATTATTTATTGTCTAAATTTGATCGGCATTTCATTCTACTGGAGATAAATCTGACTGATTCAATTTGATTAGATGCAGCTAGCAAATGATGATCAGATTTAATAAATTTATATTAGTCTCAGGCAATGCAGCGACATCATCTTTTTTCTCTTCCTATTATTTTGTCGTGCAGAATTTATTATACTTAGTTTGTGTATTTTATTTATAATAAAATTTATTGTTTTTATCCTCTTACAATTAAATCTTAACACTCCTTGTATTTGATTGGTGGCAGAATATGCCTATACCCTCAAGGTGGATGAGAAGAGTGATGTCTACAGCTTCGGAGTGGTACTTCTCGAGCTCATCACGGGCCGTCGCCCGGTCGGGGAATTCGGGGACGGAGTGGATATTGTTCAATGGGCTAAGAGGATGACAAACTGCAGCCGAGAAAACATCGGTAGGATTGCGGACCCGAGGCTAAGCACGCTGCCTATCGACGAAGCAATGCACGTCTTTTTCATATCGATGTTATGTGTTCAAGAGAACAGCATCGAGCGGCCGACGATGAGGGAGGTGGTCCAAATGCTCTGCGAACTCCCACACTGTGTTACGGAGGATCAATCTCCTTCGTCATCTGTGCCACGGCAAGAAGAGAGCAGCAGCCCCAGCAAGGAGACCAACTGTTACAAGCTCTTTCCAGATCTACTGACCTAGATAATGAGATGTGGGGTGGTTACATTAATCACACTAATGATGCTCAAGCAACCTTTATTCTCTAGCTTTTGAAGCATGCATTAGTTAGTCCCCTCCTTTTATTCCCAAAATACTTTGAAAGCAAAGGTGGTGTGGTGGGGGAAAACAAGGAATAACAAGGGAATTCTTTGTTCTTGTTAAAGGTGTATAGGGTAATTATGGAGCGACTTGATCTACGGTTAGCTTGGCTTTTGTATTGCCATGTTGCTGCTCTATGGGTGTGGTCCATGTACAATATAGCCTGCTATCATAACCCCCTTTTTTTTCTTTTTTCTTTTTTCTTTTTTTCGGGTGCTTTAGTTGTAATCTTTAGCTACAATATGTTGTATCTTAGTCGAAAAATTCCTTGTGAAGTTGCTTCGTGGTCTAATATTTTGTGAGTCATCTAAGCGTCCTACGTTTTGGATGTGACTTGTCCTGTCATTATTTGGAGTAAGTGCTAACTACGCCTTTTTGGTGTTGTCCTATGGACCTTTGATGAGTGTGCTCTTTTGTAGCTTTTCTTTTCTCCAATTTATTTCTTCTGTCATATCAATTCAACTTTCCTTTGGGGGTAAATGGATGTCAATCAAATCTCTTAGCTTTGAAAAGTATGTGGCCAATACCTTACGACCTACCTTCAAATATAATAAATAAATAATAATACTAATCATACATTCAAAAATAAATGCACATTTTATGTTTCATTCATATCAAATATTCAAGTAAAAAACATACAACCTGTTAACTGTATTTTCAAACTACTTTTTGAGACATTTTAGCAAAATAGCTTTATCAAACTCAGTGATAAGTTTGATGCCTATCTAAAATGACGAAATCCAAAATTAATTCATCAATGCATCTGTGGGCGATTCTGGGCCACCCGTTGCACAAAGAAGCCTTGCCCCGTGTTGCTGCTGCGATAGTTACTGAGCGCTCAGAATCCTCTGTTCTACATAGACCAAACATGGCAAACATGTCTCTCAAAACCAATCATGCCGAGTTTTATTAAACTTCAAATTATAGTTTATTGAGCTCAAAATCACATACTTTCTACAACTCTGGCACAGCTGTCCGTCAGGAAGGGCTTTACACACAAATTTGAACAAAGACAGCAACAAGAAAAGGAGCATGGACTGAAGAGCTAAAAAGGTGCATCAAGAAGTGAGCTTTTTGTTACGTTTTTTGGCCGTCTTGGCGAGAGCATCACATATCTCTTTCTTGCGCTTTGAGTTCTCGTCAGGCTTGGTTGCACCATTTTTCGCTTGCTGTTCCAATGCTTCTTTCACAAAAAATTTGAGTCTCCACAATGTACTCTCACTCTAGAACAACAACACAGAATAAAAGCGATCAATCGGCAGTTACCGAAATGAGACGAAATATCAAGAAGAATTTAATTATTCACAAAAAAATTATTCCGCATTAGGATAAGTTCAGAAATGCACCAAAATGTCAAAAAGTAAACGACAAGAGTGTGAAAATAAGCTCCGGTTTGTTAACTAAAAAAATATATATATTGAGTAATAACATGAGCCCATCATTTTATCTGCTTAAAATACACACAAATATGTACGCTTATGTGCTAAAAGTCATAACTATAATCTGTAGAGAAATGACCTGAGCATCCATATCAACATCCACCTCTTCTGCCGTATATTGGAAGTTTGGATTGTCTTGACCAATAATCTTTAGTGCCTTGTCAAGATCTTCAGGAGATAAATTGCTTAAACCCACACTCAGTTTTCTTTTCTCCTGTGTGGACATTTTCCTTGCAAAGTTCTCCAAAAGTTAGTGTGTCCATATTGTATGTCATTCTTCTCATGTTAAAAGAAGATGCAATAAGGCAACATCACTAACAACAAGAAAGAAAATATGACAAGGCAACTAGTCATGATTTGGCACATTAGATGTCCATTTAGAATTTCAGCGGTTCAATTTAATGAAAAAAAAGGACAGGTAGAAAGAAAATCAAATGCCCTCTAAATTCGAACACCCGTAACAAAGAAATTTGCATGGATGAAATATGATGAGAACCGCTGCACTGAAATAAAGCCAAAACAAAAAGTCCAGGACAATTTAATTTAGTAATGGCATCTGCTATTGCGTGGCAGCAAAAAGTACCAAATGCAACGCTAGCTTCTCAACATCTAACATTATTCTTAATCATTGATAATAGTCCTGTCCAAATCAACTAAACAATGCCCCTAGAATCCATATAAATGCTGTACCATAAAACTCGACACATATGTGAAGATCAAAGATATGGGAAATACCTGCATCTCTGGACTACTGATTTTCGAAGATCCTCCAAAAGCAAATTTAGTTCATTGAGCTGAAACACAGCAAATTAGAAAAAGAGAAATAATAAAGAAATAAATGGAACTGTTGAGATATTGTTTGGACACTCTAAGAAGAAAGCAAGAGGTTGAAGCTACTACTTATGCATGGTTTCCATCTGATCCAAAGGTTTAAAGTACCATCAACTGTCACAGGTAGCCACCTATGTGTACAAAAAAACTGACCTATCAGGCCTATATTAGTGGGTACCTTTTCAACAATTCCACGATCACCAAAATGCCTGTCTAGGTGACTAGCTAACAGTCAGACCATCGAACCACCTGCTTAAGTGATTGGGCCTCTCATAGCTGTGGTCCTTTTGCCCCTTTCAGTAATACAAAAAATTGTAGCTGCTTCAGCTTTTATTTCTGATCAGTGATTGTTTATTTGTAACGGATATTTTGGAGATCTCAAGTTGGTAAATTGATAGATGTACAGATAAAAGAATTCACACATAATTTTACATAGCTTACTAATCCGATGCTTTACATTTATTGATGATGTGACCTATCGATTATTTTGAATATATATTCATCTATCCTTGTATTAGAAATAAAAGATAACTATTTTGATGATGCAACCTCTTAACCCACTTCCAAAAATGTCTACCTCGTTATCAGTATCTCCAGCTAATCTCGCAATAGCAGCCTCTTGAACGCTCTGCATATTAGCAATTGCTTGTACTTCCTCCTCTTTTTGTCTTGTTTCCTGACCACATAGAGCACCAATTGCGAAGTAAGCAGACCAGCAGGTAACCCAAGTCCTCGAGAAAAATTTAAACTTGCAATGACAAGCAGGTTTCTCTAGAAGAAGATCAGCAGAAACCTGTATAATTCAAATTTCTAGAAGAAAATTAAACAAAACAACAATTTAGAAACCTTTTACCTCCTCAACAACTTTAGGCAGCAATTGCAACCACTTCTCTTCAAATTTCTCCAGCAATGATTTCGCCATTTGGTGAAAATCATTTTTCTCATCATTGTACGTCATCGCATTCGTGAAAATCAGTCTGACATCTGCATATATTTCTCGGACATTCTTATATCTATAGTCGTCCCTTGCTTCCATCCGATTTTGAATAGTATGGAAGTCCATGGGCTTCTTAATAATCTGAGATACGCCAAAACTAAAAAAAATCAAATCCAGAAACATGCTAGAATTATACCCTGATATCATAGCAGTTTAGCAAAGACAAGCAACCAAATTCCTAATAAGATATAGCGGATTAAATATAAGTCAAACAACAGAGATGCACAATAAATTGCAAATTAGGCTTATGGGATAATAGTAATCATATGTATACAATTCTGTAGTTCTATAGTTCTCAAAGATAATTCCCAAAGAGAGATTATTTTATAGTTGAAGCGAGAAATGGAGATTAACAAGAAATAAAACATTACCTCATAATAATCATGAAGTTTAAGGCCTTCAACATCTACAGGGTCCATGAATGGCCATGCCCACTTGTGATTAGTGATCTGGAAAGATGGATATTTTCCAAACAATAATTAAATCAAAAGTAAATGCAAAAAGAAAAAAAAAATTGCTACAAGAGGGTATTAGTTTAACCATTTTACACAACAATAGCCATTCTCTATGCCTCAAAATATCTTATTCAGATAGCATTATAATACTCAGATGATTTTATAGGCCCTTGGTTCTCTAAGGCCTTTCTCTTTTTGTAGGTATGGAGGCTGTCTCTTTTTTAATGAACTTAACTCCTCTGTCTATATCCAGGATTTGTTTACCTCCCGTTGTCAGTTCAATATTACCAATTATTCATTATCTATCTTTTAACATCCATAACTGTCCTGGTTGAAGTTCTTCCCTGAATTCTAGAACTCAGTGGACTACCACTATACTTATTCTAGTGTCATTATAAAAGTACAGCACGAAACACAAGGTCATATATTCTGTATCATTTTGCCTCCAATGAATTCACATTCACCATAGTTACAAAATGTTCAGATACAACATAATAAGCCATGTCATCAATAATCCAACATACATTTCATACAAATGAAAATATCAAACCATCAACTACACTATAGACATTAAATTCTAAATAAAAAAATTCTTAATAATGAAAGTAGTTAGCCTTTCGTCACACTTTATAGGGTAAAAATACTGTTAGTCGTGAAGATAAACAATGTGCGGTCGAAACTGTCAATACGGTTGTAATCAATTATAGAAAATATCAAACAAAAAGAAAATATATGACCATAATTTGCAATATATAGAAGTTATATAAAATTTAGTGCCTTACACTAGCACTAACCATAATTCTAATACATTATAATCAGAAAGCATAAGGACAACTACACCGAAGAAAACTTTTAAGAGAGGAGGAAATTCCCGACTCACCTGGCGCAGAATCGTGCCAAATTGCCGCATGAGCTCCTGCATTCTCTTCGAGCAAATAGCTTCCTTTCGACCGGCATCCCCCAGGGTCTTACCATTACTGTTGATTCCACTATTATTAACACAATTACTGCTACTCCCGTTCCCGATCGGCCTCTCTTTCTCCTTATCCCTAACTACTGAGCTACCCTTTGAATTATTCGTTTGTTTCTTGTTTGAGTAGAACTCCACAACCTCACTAACCCTTTTCTCTATCTGCATAACCAATTAAACCCATAAATACAGCACCAAAAAAAAAAAAAAAAAAAAAAAAACCTTTTTGCTCGTTTCTCGATTAAAACCCTAGTTATAGTTTTGGTACGTATCAAAGATTTCAAATTTAGGTTAAAATTATAGATCGCAACGTGAAGAAGCAACATAAGAGCGGAACAAAGAGAGATCACAAAACCTCATCGGCCTTGGAGATGAGGCCATCGATGCGGCGCCGGAAACCGTCAACCTCCGTCTCCGGATTCCCGGATTCCGCCGCCACCGCCGCCGTGGGCGGAGGAGGCAGAGGTGGTGCGGTGGCTTCGTCCTCCCCCGTAATCAACGATTCCGCCATCAAATGTACTCTCCCCTACAAATTGAGGGTTAAAAAAATATATGAAGAAACCATATGCGAGAGTTCAAATCCAGGAAACGAGGGGATTTTTAGGGTTTTTCTTCGAAGAGACACCTCACAAAATCTCTCCCTCTCCCACAAAAACCCCGCAATTTAACCTTTTTCCCCCAAATTTCCAGCATGGGACGAAAGAGGGACGGGGACAGAGAGTACGAGGAGAGAAAGAGAGAGAGAGAGAGAGAGAGAGAGGAAGATGATTTAATGACTAAAGTAAATTATTTTTTAAAAAAAAAAATTTCTCTTTATGCCTTCCATTTAAAAATATTTCTAATTTAATTTCAGATGATTAGAAAATAATAATAATTATAATAACATTTTACTGCTGACCAGAAGAGAGAAATTAAAAAAAAAAATTATTTAATACTAATAATAATATTTTATTATTATAATAATTTTTATTATGACAAGAGGCTGAAGATGACGGTTGATATAAGTAAAAAAATATATAATATAAAGATGATATAATTATATATTATTTATAAATAAAAATAATAGAATAATAATAAAAAATATAAGTAATATTAAATTTATCCATATTATTTTATTTATTATTTAAAAATATTATTCATAATATATAATTTTTATATACATGTTTTACAATAATGTAAAATATTTTTTTATAATATTATTGTTTATAATAATATTTTTCATCTGAATAAAAAATGATGTAGAATCAACCGTCCTTGGCGCAAGTGGCAAAAGGGTTTAGTGGTTGATATCCGAGACCCGAGTTCGAAGTCTAGTTGCTTCATATTTCCAGCTAAGTTTATTTCAAAAATAAACGAAGCGGGTAGCATACTACTTTTCTCTCAAAAAAAAAAAAAATGATGTATAAATTATAAAAATAATAAAAAAAAAGTAATTCTTTTTTTAATAAAAAAATAAAAAAAAAAGAGAGAGAGAAAAATAATTTTTTAATTAAGATATAAATTTATATAAATATTATTAAATTATTATTTTTTAAATTTGATTAGATTGAAAAAAAAAAATTAAAAAGAAGATTAAATTGAATTTTTTTTTAATAGGATTAGATAGTACATTATTTGAAGATGAAGAATTGGAAAAACGAATCCGGCCCAATTATCGAAAGTCGAATATCCAAAGCCCATTGGACCGGACATGGGCCAAAAAAAAACTATTGCGTGCACCACCAGAAATATAATTTTTGAATAATCCAGTTATAAAAATAATAATAATTAATCTAATTGTAAATACAAACTGACTTAAAAAAAATCATTAGTCTAATCCAATTAATATAGATAAATAATGCTCTAATTTGCCCAACAATTTTAAGCAAACATAACCAACTACCTGAAATTGGAAACCATGTTCAGGAATGAAACACACAACTTCAGTTTTAGACATACCTAATGAATTGCCCCTGAAGAGGAGTGGTGGTGGTCAAGTTAAGATCAATTCAGACATTCAGACCTCAAAAGCCTCAACTCGAAATCCAGCTGAATCCGACCGCCTTCTTCACCCCCATATCCTTCATTAGCATCCTCACTTTAGTCTTGTTTTCTCGGTCGCCAACCGAGCCATATGTATCAGAAAGTAGGATGTATGAGGCGGAATCTCGCGGGTCTAATTGCATAATTCTTTTTGCAGCAACCTCGCCGAGGTTGAGATTTCCATTGACTTTACAAGCATTTAGCAGAATCCGCCAAACTAATGAACATTGATGGTAAGGCATGCTGTCGATTAGATCTTTTGCTTCTTCTAGCTTCCCAGCCCGACACAGTATGTCAACCATGCAAGAATAGTGCTCTTCGAGAGGAGCCATGCCGTAGTTTTCATGCATGGAATTAAAATAATACCAGGCTTCTGATACTAAACCAGCATTGCAGCAAGCTGAGAGAACACCAACAAATGTCACGCCATTAGGCTCCATTCCTGAAAGCTTCATTTCCTCAAAGACGTTAATCGCATTGCTCGCAAGCCCATTGTGAGCATATGCGCAAATTAAAGAGTTCCATGTGATAACATCTTTGGATTCAGTACCCTGAAATATCTTGACTGAGTCGTCAATTTGACCGCACTTACCATACATTGCGATGAGCGAGTTGGAAAGTGGCACATCCAACTCACATCCACTTTTGATGGCATGAACATGAAATTGCAAACCCAACTTGAGCTCTGAGAGTGTCGCACAAGCCATGCAAATGCTTGCATAGGTCAAGTAATTAGCTTTTGCACCATTCCTATTCATTATTATGTAAAATTTCACAGATTCTTCAGCAAGCCCATTTTGTGCATATCCTGAAACCATGGCATTCCATGATATATTATCGGCTAGAGAGATTTCCTTAAATACAGCGAGAGCTTCCTTCATTGTATGACAATTAGAGTACATCGTGGTTAGAGAATTCATCAAAGCAACATCAAACAATAGCCCCCTTTTCAGGATACTAGCATGGATTTGCCCGCCGATAAGTAATGTAGCAGCACTACTACATGTAGCAAGTAAAGCTGAGTATGAGAATTCATTGGGCTTAACTCCTAACTCTTCCATTTTCTGCCAAATTTCACGTACTTTGTTAATTAATCCAAAATTAGAATAACACATAAACAGTGTATTCCATGAGAAAATATCTGGTTTTGCCATTTCATAAAATATTTGTTCCATCTCATCAATTCTACCATCTTGAGAGTACATCTCTAGAATAGAGTTTGCCACAAAAGGGAAGTTCCCAAAACCTGCTTTTGTAATGGACCCATGAGCTTGTTCTCCTAAATCGAGAAGATTAAGTATTGAACAGCTACAAATGACACCCGATAGCATTACTTCATTTAGCCAATGACCTTCATTATGGGCCAAGAGAAATAGCTCGACAGACTCATTATAATAGCCACAGCTCCGATAAAAATTCATCATCAGATTAAATGACACATTATCCTGTCTTTCCATGCTTTCGAAGACATTCTTGGCACACTTTAATCCATTGCTTTTACAATACATTGTCAGTATGATATTATCCGTGCCTTGATCTATTAGTCCTCTCAGTTTCAACACTTGAACATGAGCTCTCCACGCATTCTCAAGATTAGTGATAGATGCACAGCAGGAAAGAAAGCTCCGAAAGGATGATTCAGTCATTTGCATTCCGGATAATAACATCCTTTGAACAAGAGCAATACCAGCATCTCCCCTGCTATTGTAAGCGAAACCACTAATCAAAGAGTTCCATGTGACAATATCCCGCGAATTACACCAATTAAATAATTGCTCTGCATCCTCGAGATTATACGATCTTGAATACATTGTGATAAGTGAATTAACCACAGAAACATCCATGTCCAAACCAACTTTAACAAGATTGGCATGGAATTGAATTGCACAATCAACCAAATCTGAGCAGGCACAAAGACTGAATAAGCTCGAAAACGCATAGCTGCTAAATGTTACGCGATCTCGAACACACGATTTAAATAGCTTCAAAGCATCATTAAATTCTCCATGTTGAGCATAGCCTCTCAGCAAGATCTCAACGGAAATCTCATCCAGAACACTCGTCTCCTCCGACAACTTGCTCAAGTCAACCACTCCTCCGAAGTTGGCATAGCCTTTCAATAGTGCATTCCCAACACAACAATCCGATAAAAATCCAAACTTTAAACTGAAGGCATGAACTTGCCACAGACAATTGGAGCTGGCCATCCCAGCCGAAGCAACGAGCGCAGACACGAAACTCGATTGAGTCGGGTGCATTCCAGCACGCGTCATCTCACAGAAGAAGCCGAACCCATCTGAGTAAAGTCTCGACCCGACAAAGCCGGAAACCATGGTGTTCCAAGAAACTACATCCCTCGCAGGCATTGTATCGAACAAGTGTTGTGCATACCGCCGAGAACCGCAGATCCAGTACAAGTGGAGGAGATTGTTGAGAAGAAGAAGATTGCATTCCGACCCGGATCGTAGAATCAAGGCGTGAGCAAGCTTTCCTGCGCATAAAGATCTGCGAGCTTTTGTATTCCGTAGGAGGTTGAGGAGATGGGAGTAGGTGGTGAGAGAAGTATAGATGGAACCACGGCTTGGAGAAGCCATGGGGACGAAGAATGCGCTTTTGGATGGGAATTTTCCATTTATTAGGGAAATTAAATTGGGTGGAAATATTTCAACGTTTGGGGGCGGAATCGTATATATATATATATATATATATATATATATATATATATATAGAGAGAGAGAGAGAGAGAGAGAGAGAGAGAGAGAGAGAGAGAGAGAGAGTCCGGCTAGAATACTATCGATAGTACCAAACAATTGGTACTATCAAGTTTCAACCGTTGGATGAAAAAATATACAGTTGGAATTATAGTGGTCCCCTAATATTTTTACTATTCAACTAACCACCTAGTAAACCCTAAGGGACCACTATAATCCACCTAGTAAACCCTAAGGGACCACTATAATCCAACGGTTAAAAACTTGATAGCACCAATGGCTTGATGCTATCGATAGTATTCTAGCCTAATTTTATATTATTCTAGCCTAATTTTATATATATATATATATATATATATATATATATATATATATATATTGTGTTACAGTTTATTTATTAATTGCATCGAGCTCATACAAACTAAACAAAATTTGATGCAACTGTTGTTTGTTTAGCAAAAATCTGATTTAATCATCAAGAAGTAGACGCAAAGCAAACAACAGCCACTGCCCGAATTAAGGAATAACACACAAAAACAAACACAACAAGATGGAAGTTCTTCAAAATAACAGCACTTTAGACTGAAGCAAACATCACTTGTTTTGTACAGAATACACATCATTAACGAAACAAACCCCATCATAAACCAAAATCTCACAGAGCTGAAGGTTCCTCTGGGGAGCCATATAGAAACAACTCTAAATGCGTCGGCCATCCATTCATCCGACAGCAAACCAAGAACCCGATCGGATTTCGGCACAAATACTACTACTACACTAACTTTTATTTACTTGACAAAGATGGTTCATAGCTACATTGGCCGGTAGGCGTGAGCCAGAGATGAGAGCTAAGTCCCTCCAGCTAAAGGTACTTGAAACTTACCTTTAACCCCTCAAAGCCCCTCAAAATAGCCAACTAGTCTTCGGAATATGTATGAGAATTGCCTCGAAGCTTCAATGCTGAAATATTTTTCGCCTCTCCGATAGAGTCAACTGTAGCAGTGCACTAGATACATCCATTCAGAACCATTTACCTGAAGAAATATATAATTTGACCTGAGAAACCCATTCACTCATTCAACTTGTCAACCAGAAGCATCTCATTAGTATAGCTCTTCATTCAACTGTAGCTGTTAAGTCCGAACTGGTTATTCTAGAATGACATCCCTGAACCTCATGAAGGCACCACGTTTTCCTTTATGCTACTTCATGGAATCACAAGTTAATAGAGAGAAGAGTGAGCCGCAAAATCAACTTCACCACATTATCAAAAAAGCTGCAGAAGGGAAAGAAGAAAGAAAAAAAGGGGAAAAAAAAAAAGGAGCCAATTAGTTTTGGCTTAACAAAGGATGCCGCCGAGGAGAATGGGAGGAGGAAAAAATAAATAAATAAATGAGAGGACGACGTTTATCTATATCAATGCGAAAGTATAAACTTCTTTCTGGATCACAAAATTTAAAAGCCTTTACCTAAAAAGCTAAAATATTATTTCTTATTTACTTCCATGCCTATGATGCAAATTATATTGTAGATTATGAACACTGCTCAATTCAGAGCAAATCCATATAGTAATTATAAAACTTGCTTTTTTTCCTACTCTTTTTATTGACATTACCACCTTGTTCTTTGTATAAATCTGAAGCTCATATGTTCTTTGAAATTCAAAGTTATAAAAAGATGGCATGAGAAGTGTACAGTTTGATATGGAGAGCCATCTACTAAATAGGTTTGAGTTACTGCTGTGCTAGTGATGTCATTTATCAATTGCACCCCCTCTTCACATTTCTTGGTTCTGCCATGAAGTAACAGCACACTCTACTCGACCTACAATTTCTCTTTATCATTGACTTAAATTTAGTATTTGAAGCTTGAGCAAGAGCTCATGCAAACCATAACAGCAAGGTGTATATATTCACTGTAGAAAGATATTACCATCTATTAACATAATCATGATGCTGAGCCTGACTTCTGAACCCATACTTGTCTCTGTACAAGCAGAAAGTCCGTAAGAGTTATGACCATAATGAAAAACTTTTGGGGACAAAAGACAATATTCCAATATAATAGCCAATAGCGATAGCCAAACTATGGCTCACCTCATGGGCACCATAGCCAGCAAAACCTCGTCTCGTATGTTTTCCTTCAGATATACCCAAAGATCCTTCCACTTCCTTTGAACTACGTGATGGCCCACGGTGACTTAGATGCTTATGTGCGCCTGGACACATAATGGAATTACTGACGGTCAAAAATCTCAAAGACAAACTGGGTAATAACCGACTGAAGTTGAAGTCATTATGACCGAATAAAGCCTCACCATTCTCTAGTTGAGGGCTGATTCGTCCACTGCCATAACTTTTGAAATCCTCCCTTCTGCTCACCGTATCATGTCTAATATGAGCATTCTGAACAGACATATCATCATCTTTAATGCAAGTTGCTAGCTGGTAAAGGGAGGCTCTATCTGAAGAATCTGAGTGGGCTTGTGCAGGATCGGAAGACGGAGAAAGAGTTCTATCAATAAAACGAGATTTCTCTGAGCGACGAGGAGTCCAAACACCACGATCAGGTCTATCTTTATTTCTAGAGCGTCTGTCATGCTTTTCATTCATCGATAAAGAACCCACAGAAATTTTTTCATCATAGTATCTTTTATCATCAAAATCAGAAACAGATGCATATGATGGATGACTAGATACGGGATCTTTCAAAATCGAGCGCATGCTAGGTGGCCGGGGTAGGCGCTTGTCCTTCTCCGAGAATATTGACTGTATTTTCCCTTCCTTGTTAAGTAGTATGCTTCTGATAATTTTTCCAGTAGGATCAAGACGTTGATCTTGTTTAACAGTTGAAGCAGTAGAACTTCTCACTGAAGAAGTTACATCATGATAGTGAACTGGTGAACCGCTGGATGCCTGCTCAAGAAAAGTTGAGAAAAGATGCAAACAATGATAATAATGATAACGACAACAAAGGTGATAAAGACTGAATGATACAAGATTATCCTGAAAGATCATTGCTTACATGAGAACCTTCTCTCTCTCTCCCTTTCAGAAGGACAACTTTATTTTTTCCTGCCTCAGCTGCTCCAGAAGATCCATAGATTGCCTCATTTGAACCAGCTGCTATAATACAACAAGCTCATGCCAACATACTTTCAGGAAAAACAATTTCTATGTAAAGAAAATTGCAAAAGAACTAAAAAAATAAGTCCATGTAATTGATAGAAATTCTCAAGCGGTGAGAAGGAAATATACCGATGTCATTTTCCATTGTTTCAATTGCACTAGCAGAGGCAACAGCAATGGATTTATCTTTAACCAGCTGCTCTTCTCGCCTGGGCAATAAAATAAAAGTGGGTTTTTCCTTGGATTTTTCATTCTTTGTACGGTCCCTCAATACGTACTGCAGAAAGGACAAAAAAAAACAGGCAAAAGTGAATTAACATTTGCATCGAGGCTAGCCCACAATAAAAGATGTAAAAGTGTAGCAAAGGATACCAAAATAAACATTCTGAGCTCGTCTGTCATCAATTAATAATTCCCAATATATTTAAAATGAAACTAATTAGCTATAGAATTATTTTAAATATGATTTATAAAATAGTTTGTATTCCACCATGAGCCACATTAGCCATGTAGAAGTACATAACCGTAAAAACAGAAAAGAAGTGAGATGAATAAACCCGTTCAACATAATAAAAACGTATCATTTTGCATATTAATATTGAACGAGCACAGTTGTACAAACAAACAAAAATTATGGGATTTGGCTTAAGTGCAGTCATGGGAGAGTACGAAAAAAGTGGAAGCTGTTCACAACATTAAGGGGTATGGCAGAATGGTTCCAATTTAATGATTTCACTTCATAACGTATCAGGAATCCATAAAAAATGGCATGCATACAGATTTTTCTTCATAACAAAAATGAAACAACTGCACCGAAAAGTAACAGATCAACATTTTTCAAGCATATGTAGAGCATAAAATAATTATTATAAACTATTTTCTAAAGCCACATCACATCCAATCTATGATCTGCCATCTAATAGATTATTTATACATACCATTGAAGAAGAAATTCTACGCCTATCTGAACCTCTTTTGGAAGGACCAGAGCTGCTGGTTGGGATTCCAGAAGCTCTTCTACTAAGTCGAGTGCTTCCAGATGATCTCTGCATCATTTCACATTTTAAAATATGCCAAGTGCATATTTCACCAAGAAAAGAAAGAAAAGGATAAACAAAGAAACATGAAATAAAATAAACTATCAATCAAAATATTTTACATTAAGATACTGGATCTACACTATACTAATTTAATATGCTGTAAGTATTTGGTGGAAAGATGATACAGAATTCACGCAAATAACGATAACAGAAGATCAAATTTTCCACTGGCACGAGCAGCAGATAACAGATTTTATGAAACAACAGCAAGATTAAAAAGTTTACTACAATATGGACTTGTTGCCGAATAAGAAACCAGATAGTGAAAAGCAAGCAATCAAACTAACAACACTAAGCTCATTGTCTTCTTACGATACAACTAATATGAAGACATAACTTATTAATCGCCAAAATAAATTTAAAGTTTAAAGTTTCCCAAATTACCTGCGGTCCACACTTAGCAGCTCGTTTCTGACGAACATAAACCATAAGAGGTGTCACAACTGGTGTCTCCTTTGCAGCACCTAAAGTAGTTGAAAAAAAAGGTGGTGAAGCAGATATTTTTAATATTTATCTCTTGAACATCATTATGTGACTTTACTGTTCAAATATGCGATTCCATTTAAAAGGCTATGCAATTTCTCCATACATAAGAGAGAACTAACCAGCTTTTTCTGCTTCCCTCCTTTCGTACTGAATCTCAGCGCTTGGAAGATTCTCAACTGGCTTTGAAAGGAGCTCGAGAAACGCCAAATAGTCAGGATCTAGTTATTTATCAAAGAACTGTTTGTGATTAAACCAGAGAAAGCTAACATTCATGAGACAAAGCATTTCAAACATTACAAATGCATGCAGAAGCACATTGAAAATGCATACCCTTTAATATAGTTCCTTCGCGGCCATCCTTCTTGATACATGCCTTTGGGACATATTGAGAGGGCGCATATTCCACAATAGCCTTGAAATTAACACCTGAGGGGAATAATATATGTGAAGTGGTTCATGCATTATCCGACTTACACTATTTGTTCTTATATCAAAAGGAGGAAAAAATGAAGTTACATGCTCAAAATCCTGGCAGTCCGAAAACATTTTTTTAAGTATATGGGCAGGAAATTATATAATTCAAGTTCTCAATATCAGCTCCACAAGCATGTCACTCTAGAACGCATTTACTCAAAACACTGCGAAAGGGGTGTATCTAATTGTTGGACAATAGACATGATATTTTGATACAGAATATATCTATAGACATCACTGTAGAGATACAAAACAATGCATCTCTATAGATAATCTCTCAGTTACGTTTCTAGGTTAATCTAACATTGCATGAGCTGCAATTACAGACAATAATATAACCAACTAAAGAACTAAAACAAAAGGAAATTAGCCATCAGACTAAATCAAAAGGAGATTTTTTATCATATCATTTGTATCCTAATGCTCATACTCCACTTAGATCATACTTATCATGTATGAGACATTAACCAGAAGAAAATTGCAGAGTAATGACACTGATATGCTTAATAGCAATATATTATCTATTTAGCAATTAGCATGCACAATTTGTCTCTGTGATGGAAAGGGGGTAAAAAAAAAGATTAAAAAGAAAACAATACTCAGTGCAACATGTATCTAAAAGGATCTCACAGGGGTTACAAATTCTTCTAGCTACCTTTATATAAAAACATAGTGGAGAAAAATTTTCAAGAAAAAAAAATTGTGAGGTTACCCTTCTCATTCACAAATGTGTGCCCATTGAAAAACTCAGCGAATTCTACCACATCTTCCAGCCTTCTAAAATTAAGGTATGCTCTAGAGTATCTCTGGTTCTTCTGACTGCGTAAATCGGTTAGAAAAGATAAAATGAGCAAGAATCACTAGACTGGATTTAATTAAAGCATAAAAAATTTTAAAATAACCCATAATATTTAACTTGAATTCTTAATTGCCACCCTCAATTTACGGTATTAAAACAGGAGTGTAAGCAACAACAACTACGACAAGAATAAACATGGGAACTAAATAAGATTTGATCTTGAGAGAAGATATCAGAAGGCTAAGGACACAAAAATCTACAAATCTCGACAGTCCCTCCCTAAACAGCACAAAAGCTATATTTTTTTGTTAAACGCGTTGAAAATATAAGATTTAACAAAGCACAAGCTTTCCTAGAGGTCCAAACTTGCAACAAATACTAAAGTTCATAATAATTTCTTGTTAAACACGGTGAAGCTATAAGATTCTACAATTGCAAACAATACTTAAGTTCATCACATTTTTTTGTTAAACACGTTGAAGCTATAAGATTTGACGAAGCAAGGATCTTCCTAAAGGTCCAAAATTGCAACAAATACTAAAGCTCATCAGGTAGCGGAAGGTCTTAAACATTAAAAAAAAAAGTGTGCCTAATTCAATGAGTTAGACGAAAATGAGCAAATTTTAGAACTACTCGAGGCGGAGAGAAACCCTAACCTGTTCTTCCCGGGGCAAAAGCACGCCCAATCGTAGCGCCCGGAGAACCTCCCGTCGATCTGCTCCATCAGCGCCTGTTGCGAGATCGTCGGGGGCAATTGCCGCACCACAACCTTCGTCCGATCGAGCGGATCCTTCATGTGCGAAATCCCCAGCAGTAAACCCTAAAAACACCCACAAATAGAACCCTCACACGGAATGCTACACGAATCCTCGAAGAAACGGCATCGCCTTCCCCGGACTGGGGATCGCACAGCGTTAGGTTAGGGCTTTGGAGCGGAATTAGGGTTTCGAACAAGGACGTGGCGTTGGGGGTCTGAAGAGTCGGCGAGCGAGCGTGCTCGAGAGGGCGTCGAAGGGACAATATTAGAACGGATAATAAAAAGGGAAAAAAAATTTAAAAAAAGGAATTTTATTAAAGGGTTTAGATTTAGTACGATGATGCGACGAATAATTTTGGATGTCCTCGACCTGAGTAAGTTAACCCAAGTTACTCAACCGGGGTTTTGGGTTCGGCGGGTCGGAATTTTCCCACTTTGGACTAATCAAACCCGCCCGAAAACGACTCAAAACTTCCGATGGTCGAACTAAGTATGTTATTATCAACTCGTGATGGTTGCGTTGCGTGTTTCAAAATGTTAGAAGAGAAAATATATATACATTTGTGATTTTGGCTGTTATTGTTGTAGGCTCAAAAATTATGGAATTTGATTGTATTAGTAGATGTTTGAAAAAATTTTGTTGATTATTTATTTATGAATTAAAAATATATTAAATTTTTTATTTTATGATAATAGATTTAGAAAATTAATAAGTTGAGTTGGATGAGTCCAATAAATTGAGTAGGATTGCGATCCACGGTAGACTTAAATGCAAGCGGCCAACAATAAACCTGAGGTTCAAGGTGAATTGAATCTGATCGAAATTCGTAAATGCTATATCTGTACGCTTTAAGTAAATTATTATTTGCGTATGTTTAACAATTCAATCTAACAATAGTATCAGAGCCAGTAACGAAGATTGTTGGTATTTATTTATAAATTAAAAATATGTCTAATTTTTTATTTTGTAATAATAAGTATAGAAGACTAATAAGTTAAATTGGATGAACTCAATAAATTGAGTGGAGCCCAATAATAAATCTAACGTGCACATAAATTAAATCTAATCAAAATTTGCAAGTCAAATTTTTGAAATTAATAATTAGCGTTTGCAATATATGAGCATATCTCTATGAGTATTCTCTTAAAAGAAAACTATGAGCAGGGTAATATATATATACTAGTTAAAGACCCGCGCTTCGCGACGGACGAATAAATTTACACTAAATTAATATTAATAATTAATAATTAATAATTAATAAATAATAAAATATTTATAAAGATAAAAATATGTTATATATTATAAGGTTTTCAACATTATAAATTAGCAGAAAGGAATACAAAAGTACAATTACTACATATATTAATTGTTCAACCAGAAGGATTGAAAACCAAAGGCCTTCTCAACATATGCGTGCAATAAAATCTAATAGCCTAAACAGGAGACGTCTATAGCGAATTTAAGGAAATGTGCATTTTGGGCCTCTTGTTGTGAATTTGAGAAACCAAATAAAACCACAGCAAAAATCAAGAATAAATATATAGAAGCAAAGGAGAAAAAAAAA
The DNA here is from genome assembly GCA_029168755.2 of Tillandsia fasciculata. Taxonomy (NCBI): domain Eukaryota; kingdom Viridiplantae; phylum Streptophyta; class Magnoliopsida; order Poales; family Bromeliaceae; genus Tillandsia; species Tillandsia fasciculata. The sequence continues at coordinate 19,298,202 of CM054946.1, read as the reverse complement.
AATAGTATAAGGCTCAAATTAGTGTGGAGGATATCGGCGACGCACAAATGGTTGCATACATTGTAGGCCATCCAGATAATGCACGCCACAAATGGTTGCATACATTATAGGCCATCCAGATAATGCACGTGCAATATTCCGGTACAAACGGTTGTCCAAATTTTCAAGGTCAATGAGCAGACCATTCCTCAGCTCGAGATTTTTTTTTTTTTTCTTGCATCATCATCGCCTTATAAAAAAGAAGAAAGAGAAAAAAAAGAAGAGAAGTATTTAGAATTAGGATAAATAAGGAAAAAAAAAAATATTTGTGCATTTTACCTTGATAAGGAGAGACTAAGGAATAGTTCGGTTTCAGTCATTGAAACTAAACATTTGCCCACTGTAGCTGAAGGATTGACTGGCACAAACAGCATCAAGAACTCCATGGGCAGACAAAAGGCGGGTTTAATCAAGTTCACTAATCAGCATTGAAGACCATGCATTTGAAAAATGCAGAACCATAGGAGCATCATAACAGTGAATAATGGATTTTAAAATTTTGACAATATTCAGAACTGAATGATCGTTAGAACATTCATGACATCTGACAAACTGCATTCTGTGTCAAGTTGCAACTGAAATGCTGAACTGTAACATTATGGTGTATTGACCTCTAACTGCAGCTTAAAACAAATAATAATAAAAGTAGAACTGAGAGTTTGCTATCATTGCCACATACAAACCTAATATATTTATTACCCTCACTATCACAATAAAAAATTCATACAGCTAGTAATTTGATCAACAATCAGTAGACTTGCCACATTCACCCTTAAATAGTAAAAAAATGGTAGAAAAAAATATTAAGAAACTGAAGTTAAGTTACAGTAAAAGGTGTATGTAAAAATCACTATAAATGATCATATTTACTTGACAAACAATGTTGACAACCACATCCATTTGCTAATAAAAAAAGATGGCATTTTCCATAAAAGATGAAACTTCTAAAGCTTTACAAAAAAATCCGATTTAAAACCTTTTTTAAGTTTGTTAACATTTTTAAAAAGAGAATCAAGTAGCAAGAATGAGTAAGCACTAACCTATCGAATCATCTGCATCTGTGTGACGCCCCACTTCCCAGGGGGTCACCCATCCTAGAACTACTCTAGCTCTAGCACGCTTAACTCTCATGTTCCTCTTGGATTTTGCTACCATCCAAAATGCTATAGCCGGGTTAGAGATTTAGTCCTATTATATCATTTATATAGAGGACTAATCCAAATTCCGGGGGTGTCACATTCTTCCCCCCTTTAAGCCCTGACGTCCACGTCAGGCTCAAGCACACTCACAAGCACCAGGCAATGTGAGACTCGTCTCGCTAGTCTTAGCCGACCTTGTGAGGAGCTGCACTCCACTCACAACGGTCATTAGCCGGGGAGCCTCGCTCTACCCGCTATATAACCTTGGCTCAGCCGAGACTCATCTCACATTTCCGGCTGGTGAATGGCTCTGATACCAACTGTGACGCCCCACTTCCCAGGGGGTCACCCATCCTAGAACTACTCTAGCTCTAGCACGCTTAACTCTCATGTTCCTCTTGGATCTTGCTACCATCCAAAATGCTATAGCCGGGTTAGAGATTTAGTCCTATTATATCATTTATATAGAGGACTAATCCAAATTCCGGGGGTGTCACAATCTGTTTACCTAAATCTTCAGTGAACGGATAACGATTAGCTCCAAAAGCTTTACATATCTTTAAAATCCTGGCTTTTGCTCTCTCCCCAGAATAAAAGATGATGAATACATTTTTTGCAACCTATGAATAGTGTAATTCAAGTAAGCCAGTAGTTTCCTCAGTCACTGATCTCAAGGTATCGAGTAAACAGAAGACAGAAAGCTCCTAAAAATCAAATTAACCATTATATAAAGGTAACCAAACCATCAATCATACGGCAATAAACTGAAATATAAACTCGACAGCTCACAGCCCAAATAACTATGAATTTGAAAAGCAATGACTGGCTAGAGAAGTGCAGAGAACTACCCGAGCTTTAATAACTAATTTTGTTAAAACAATGGACATAAAGCTATAAATTTATAGCTATGGGTGTTTTTCTTCTGAATGCTCTGATCTTTATTACCATGAATAGTGTCTTATCGATTAAGAAATTATCACACAGTAAAAGAAACTAAAGATAAGAACAACACAGATTCCCAAATGGAATACAAAAAACAGGCCCTCATTGGATGGTTGGTGGATGGTTGGGGGCAAAGGGCTTTATCCGGCTCAGAGAGCTCTAACATGAACATCCTGGTGTCCATGCCATTTTAAATGCTCCTGAACTTGAAGGCCTTCCCAAAAGGAACAAATTAGATTGCAAACAACAAACAGCATTCCTTGGCCCTTCCAACATATCACTGTATGAATTGCAAGATCCACAGAGTTGGACTCATTCATCTCGGCTCCAACCCTGTATCACATTAGTGGAAGCTGTATTGGTAAAGCAAAAACAACAAAAGCTTAATATTAATTTAGTAACTACAAAAAAGGTATTATCTAAACCGAAGAATAATAAAATAATCATTGAGGAAAAAGTTTTAAAATTGACGAAAATATTTAAGTATATCACCATAAACTCTCGCATATAAAGTCCCAAATTGCTTTCTAACTGTAAATCCACAACATAAATGTGGATAAAAAGACAGTAAGTTTTAAAACACCCGTGCTTCGCGGCGGCCGAATATATTTACAGTAAATTAATATTAATAATTAATAATTATTAAGTAATGAATAATAAATTATTTATAAAGATAAAAATATTTAATATATTATAAGGTTTTCAACTTTATAAGTCAGGAAAAAAAAGGAGCACAGAAGTACAATTAATACATATACCAATTGTTCGTTAACAAATAGCATCATTTCAACTTTAAATCCAAAAAGATGCATGATTAAATCCAAATGGCTGCATGATTTAATTGTAATACAATTCAATTAAATCCAAAAAGATGCATGATTAATACGTAAAGTTCTCTGATTATTTATTGTTAGTAGAAAAAGGCTAATTATTTATTGCTGGTGGACGGGAGCACCGAATCCTGTGTACCTGCGTTTCATCAAACAGATAAGGACATGTGGGAGAAGAAGAAAGTGAGCTGATGTCATAATGGCGGAATTGCGGATTTGTACTTTAGATTATAGATGGAATAATAAATAAGATTGTTTGTTGGTTTGGTAAGTATAAAAAGATTACCAAGCAGTCCAAGCTTCGGTCCACATAGTGGGCTTGTATGGCTTGTTTGGTGAGAACCAATCACAGTAGAATCCATTGCAGGTATTAATCTGTAAGTAGCAAGTTCAAATACAGTTAAGTTACGGTAAGAAACATGAACTTGCATTTATTGCCAAGATCAATTAAGAGTATCAGTTTTCTACTTAATACAAAAGCAACTTCGTACCTACCTTCGAGACAAATGCATTTTTAGATAATTTCTCTTTCCAGGCATCCAGGGGCGCAGAATTCTGAAAAAAGAAAAAAGAAAAAAAGGAAAACCAAACATTAAGAAATGGAATTCAAGAAAGTAGAAAGAAGAGAAAAAGGAAAAACATTTCCTAGTAAGAGCAATTTCAGTGATTAAGATCAGTAACCCATATAACAGTGTTCGATCAAATATAAGAATATTGTTTGGAGGGCATGTTCAGATAGTTCATAAATGCGCTCAGATATACAAATGACAACTTTAGGTTGTATCAAGATTTAAGGCTCTCCAAGCAGGCTAAAAGTTGAGCTTTCTTCGAGTGCTTATATTAGGGGAAATTGATCCCTTAGTATTCTAGTTATCTTCTAGTACAGTATTCCAGTTGCCTATCTGTTGTTTGCATTAACAGTTAGATCAGATAGAATTAGAGCACATTGTCATGCAAATGAGATAACCAGCAGAGTTGAAGAAGTAGCAGAAAAGTTTAATGAGGATATTGTTTCTCAAAAGTTTCACCAAGAGGACAATCCTAAAAAAAGGGTCCACTAAGCAGATAATACTATGGTACATCAAAATGTGTTAAAAAAAGAACATACCAGATGAATACCAGAGGAGCTTAGCTTCTGAAATAAACACTTGGTACGGTTTCTGATAAACTCAAATAAGCAATTCACCAGTCAATTAATTCTCCACCACATTCATGTAGGCATTCAATGAAGCAAACTGGTACCTAGAATTCCGGCCCTTTGCAAAACATCGGAAACAAATAGATGCACAGCTTCATGACTGGGCTGTAGCTTATCTGGAAAGTAGAAAGAAGAGAAAAAGGAAAAACATTTCCTAGTAAGAGCAATTTCAGTGATTAAGATCAGTAACCCATATAACAGTGTATTAGCGAACAACATAATGAAAAAAAAAACCTGCCTGAAGCTTCAATCCCACAAAATGGAGTCAGCTATATGAATCCCAATTCAATCGAACATTCTCATCTTAAACCATATAGCAGCAGCATTCGAGAAAAGCATGTAAAAATATATTCCATACCTGAAAAAGTAGAAAATTGAAGCTTAAATCGAAACAAAACCAAGTTAGGAAAACAACTCTTACTTTGTTTCCTGCAACAAAGTAAGATATAATTGTCCCAAAAACAATTATATGGGCTAACATATAATTTATTCCGCGTCCTCTGATCGTCCTCGCGCTCCGCACTCGCCTTCGCCACCGCCTCCTTGGCCTTTATGAGAGCCCTCACACTCCGCTCCAGCCCGGTGATCGCCTTCTCCCTCACCTTCGTCGCCGCGGAGAGACTCGCGATCTCGGCCCCGAGCTTGTCCCGCTTTGCCCTGAGCTCCTCCGCCAAGGCTCTAGCTTTCATCGCGGCGGAGGCGGCGGCGCCGAGGTCGGCGTGCGCGCCCTCGATCTCGCCCGCTAGGCGGTGGATGGCGACGACGCCGAGCTCGCGCAGCTCCACCTGGAGCTCCCGCTTCTCCGCGATACCGCCGCTTCTCCCATATAAAAAAGAGGCGGAGTGGGTGGGAGAATCACCTCAGAGCAGAGGGAGAGGTAAGAGGAGTTGGTGAGAGAGATGGCAGGGCTCCGCAACTCCGCGGCGAAGTTGGTGAGAAGAATGGGAGGCGCCATGCCGCGCTTCGCGGCGAAGTAAGGAGAGAGGAGATGTTTTCAAGGAGAGAGGGGATGGCTCGGTGGGAGGTATGGGCGGAAGATCGAGTTGGTGAGGAAATCGCGTTAGAGTAGAGGGAGAGATAGAGGGAGTTGGTGAGGAAATCGCGTTAGAGTAGAGGTAAATCGGCTGAGGGAGAGAGAGAGGGAGAGAGGTCTTGTCTTGCGTACGGAAAAGGCTGCCGCGAGGGGACGGGCCAGCGGCATTTGCGGGGAGCTCGAAGAGCTAAGAGGAAACTCGGAGAAAAGCAAAGAAAGAAACTTGAAGAGCTCAGAGGAAATTTGGAGAACGGGAGCTTGACACGTAAGCACCGAAAACTCTGAATTCATGTTTTCTTATTGATATATATATATATATATATATATATATATATATATATATATATATATATATATATATATATATATATAGAGAGAGAGAGAGAGAGAGAGAGAGAAACTATATTTTTATGAGTAAAATTTTTTTGTGCTTATAAATTTTTATATCTTGGATGAAGAAATGTGTCGTTAGGATTATAGTAGTCCCTAGAATTTATACTATTTCTCCAACAACCTAGTAAACCCTAGGGGGACCACTATTATCCTAACCGCACATTCCTTCATCCAAAGATGAAAAAATTATAAGTATAAAAAGATTTATAGTCATAAAAGCATAGTTTCCCTACGATATATATATATATATATATATATATATATATATATATATATATATATATATATATATATATATATATATATATATATATATATATAAATATGCTGGAATACTATCGATAGTACCAAGTCATTGGTGCTATCACGTTTTTAGCCCTTGGATTAAGAAATGTGCGGTTATGATGATAGTGATCCCCTAGGGTTTAGTGGGTGGTTGGTTGAATAGTAAAAATTTTAGGAGACCACTATAATCCCAACTGTATAAACTTTCATCCAAGGGCTAAAACAAACTTTCATCCAAGAACTAAAAACTTGATAGTACCAATTGCTTGATACTATCGATAATATTCCAGCCGGACTATATATATATATATATATATATATATATATATATATATATATATATATATATATATATATATATATATATATATATATATATATATATAAAATTGAGTTTATATATTTGTAAAAGTACAAAATTATTTGTGCTTGTGAGTTTTTTACCATTAGATGTAGAAATATATGATCGGAATGATGGTGGGCTTGGGTTTAGTGATTGGTTGGTGAAATAGTATGATCTAAAAAGTTTATGGTAATTGTACAAATACAGTAGCTGAAAAAAAAAATTTGAAATCCTAAGATATACACTATATCAGTTTAAAATCGTGGATACATAGAATGATGTATTTCCATATGAAAGCATTAGAAAATATTTGTTTAAAAAGAAAAACGTATTAAGAGTGGTAAAAAATCAAACAAAAAAATCTTTCTATAAATAATAGAAGCACAAAATAGTACACAAATCCCTCACCCAACTAAGACCAAGCGTCCGCACGTTTTCCCTCCGCTTATTCCACCGAATACTACTTCACGTTTACACTTCCCGTTCCACTCTCTTTTACACTTTTTACGTAGCTTATTACTACTACTACTAGTACTACTACCACTACTACTACAGTGTAACATACAAAGCCTACATATGAACTTCTTGGGCGCGTCCTCAAAATCGCTTATCCCAGAGCACCTCGTGTGCTTCCACACACCGCACGCGTCGCAACTCAGCATCCTCTCCCCGTCGTCGTCCTTCGCCCCGCACTCACAATCCACCGTCCATTTGTCGACTCCTCGCTCCGCCCGGAAGGGCCCGAGCCGCCGCTCCCTCGCCCCGACACACCTCCCCCCGACTCGGACCGAGCCGAGTGAACCTAGAAGCAACTCGAGCGTCATCGCCTCGCTTGCGGAGTTGAAGTCGAGAAGCTGTTCGGCTCGGAACGTTCGAAAGATTATGTAGGTCTCACTGAATGCCCTTGTAGCTTCCGATTTGAGGTCGGCCACCGTGGCGGTCGACGGCAAGACGAGGAGCTCGGCGGGCGGGGAGGAATGATTATTTGATTGATCTGTGATGGCTATGTAGCACCATATTCGGAGAGTCGAAGGATGCGGAGGGACAAAGTCGACTGCGCTGTCGTAGTGTTTGATGCATTGTTTGCAGTCGAGGAGCTTCAGTGCGGAGCTCCGAGCGGATTCGTAACTTGTGCGCGGCTTGTAGCAATGCATGGTCTCGGGATTGACCAGTGCATCGAATAAGAACTTGACGTCGCGAATAAGGTGTTCGATCGTTGGCCTCAAAGGGTTTTGAGCGAGGGATGACCCCTTCGTAATAGCCTCGAGCCTGCGAAAATGCAACCAAGCAATTGAGTTTTGAGAATTTATTTGCTGGTGAATTAAAATGCAATCCGAGCACCGATTCCAACCTGTATTCAATCGAGTTCGTCTCTGCATTACATCGGGCGGCCACAACCATGCCATCATCGGTTAACCTCCCGCCGAGGTTCTTCGAAATATAGTCAAGCAACTCTGGTGGATCCACCGATAGACTCAGCGCTCCCTTGAGAGCTCGTAAACTCACCCACCGTGATTGATCAGAACCGCGAAGAACCTTCACCGTGGCCTCAAAAGCTCGCCCTACATCTTCCTTTGGCCATCTACACATTATTTCTTCTCGCATATCAAATCTCTGTTTCTTTGCCTCTGAAGGTTTCTGTTCAAGATCATATCTAAGCAGTTGGGCCACACAGCAGAAGAGGTCTCCAACGGTCACCAGCGGGCGATCAGAGAGGGACTGGTAGAATGCGATGGTGTTCTGTAAATGGCTTCGTGGAGCTCGTGTGTGTGAGAAGAAGGGGGATAATGGAATGGTCGAGAGGGCATCGACTGCTTTTTGGTAATCTTCGGCAGTGGTACCGTAGCTTCCAGACCCAAATTGGTATCCCCATTGTCCGTACCAAGAATGGCCGGCGGAAACTGCGTGTAGGAGACGGTATGGCATGCCGAATTTCTTCGACACGTCCATTACGGTAACTTTTCTGCCATACAGAAATAATATTAGACTTACATATATGCTGAGCAATGTTATGAAAATTTTAAGGATCAATTTTGGGCTGAGATTGGTGATGGTACATCCTATTTAATGTTGAAGGTAGATATACTTTCTTCTTAAAGCAAAAATATAAGATCACATAGATATATTTTTATGTAGCAATCGAAGAATATACTAATTTAGCAGCAGTTTAAACGATTAAACTTTCATTTTGGATTTTAATAAAAAGAAAACACATAACTATACATAATATTCTGAAACATACCTGACACGGAGGAACTTACAAAGGCGATCCCAGAAACTCATCAATTCACACCCTGTTAAGATTTTTGAGCCACCTTCACGGCCATTTATTCTGAGAAGGCGACCGTAGCCATTGGCATGTACCACTCCGTGCAGCAAATGGCCAGGATTGTCTAACTGAAAATATTTGCCATCTCCTTGAACATCTGAACTGATTTCATGTTTGCATGGGGAATGCCGGCAGAAAAACCTGCAACAAATTAGACAGGCAAGGCACATTTATGCCGATAATATTACACAGTTAATTCTTTTTTCGCTTGTAAATGGCATAGATATAAGTAAAAATTAGCATTTCATCCTTTTATATTTCTGGATCCTAAACCCTTTGCCATGGGTCACAAAGTAAAGAAGATTAAGCCAACATACCTTGTTCTAAACAAGTCCTCGCAATTTGGGTGTAAAAGGTTATTGTTGTTTCGAATTATGAAGTGATAACGGGTTCGACAAACAGGATGATCACTCCAGCCTATAAAGATTGAAAGCAGCCAAATTTAGGCAAGGAAGACATCCAATTTCTCTCTCCTTCAGGAATTCTGAATCAGTAGTACTATTTTAGGTTTCAGGAATTTCATTCCCCCCCCTCAAAACCAGACACAAACCAGATCCAGAATAAAATCCTTTGAAAGAGTAACAAATTAGGCCTATCCTTTAATTTTGAGTCAAAATCGAATCATGAATTAAGAGATTGCGGATGAACAAGTTTACTAAGATCCGTACAATACTCTAAAAAAGACCAATGGCAGCGGGTATTACTTCTTCAATCTAAGCAAAGGCGACAGGAAATTTTCAATAATTATAAGTCAAGAATTTAAACGTTAAATCATGCTGAAAATTTATTACCAAACATTACCAATAAATATCAATCATGAAAAATATATCTATACTGAGTGTCAACGAGCCGAACACGAACGAGCTGGGATCGGCTCGTGTTTGACTCGTTTATTCGTTTAATAAACGAGCCGAACACGAGCTGACTCGTTTAAATATCAAGCTGAAAATTTTAACTCGTGTTCGGCTCGTTTATTGAGCTGGCTCGCGAACAACAAGTTTGATTTTCATTCCTATTCTTAGATGTAAAATTAAAAAAAGAAAATTTTAAAAATATAATTTATAAAAAATTAATAGCTTAAAATCTAAATAGTAATATATATATATATATATATATTCGAGCCGTTATAGAGCCGAACACGAGCGAGCTGACCCAATTTGTGTTCGACTTATTTATTAAACGAGCTAAAAAATTCGGCTCATATTCGATTCGTTTACTAAACGAGCGATTCGATTTCGAGCTCATTTCGAGCCGAACACGAACTAACTCACGAACAAGGAGCTGGATACTGATACATAATAATATAAAATATTTATTTTTTTTAGCAATAAAATCTTTAATTACTTATTATATATTATTAGCATATCTTTTAAATTTTAATAAAAAAATTATTTAGTAATTAAAAAAAAATAAAGTTTTAAGCTGTTGTATATCATATCAATATCTTATTGGTGAACTAACTCCATATTTTACTTGGTTATTTAGTCAATTTGCTATGGAATCTCTAGGAATAAAAAACAAGAGCGCTATATTAAAATATGACATATTTATAAGATGTATTGAATTGGATCATCTAATTAAAATATTAAAATAATATCAATTAAGAGGAAAACAGAGTTTATATATATTCGAGCCGTTATAGAGCCGAACACGAGCGAGCTGACCCAATTTGTGTTCGACTTATTTATTAAACGAGCTAAAAAATTCGGCTCATATTCGATTCGTTTACTAAACGAGCGATTCGATTTCGAGCTCATTTCGAGCCGAACACAAACTAACTCACGAACAAGGAGCTGGATACTGATACATAATAATATAAAATATTTATTTTTTTTAGCAATAAAATCTTTAATTACTTATTATATATTATTAGCATATCTTTTAAATTTTAATAAAAAAATTATTTAGTAATTAAAAAAAAATAAAGTTTTAAGCTGTTGTATATCATATCAATATCTTATTGGTGAACTAACTCCATATTTTACTTGGTTATTTAGTCAATTTGCTATGGAATCTCTAGGAATAAAAAACAAGAGCGCTATATTAAAATATGACATATTTATAAGATGTATTGAATTGGATCATCTAATTAAAATATTAAAATAATATCAATTAAGAGGAAAACAGAGTTTTTTTTTTTTTTTTTTTTGGGGGAGAAAGGTAGCATGTTACCCGCGCTACCCGCTTCGTTTATTTTTAAAATAAAGCACCTACACTTTGAACTCAAGCCATGAATATCAACCATCAAGCCTTTTACCACTTGTACTAGAAATAGTTGATAGAGAAAAATAAAGTTAAGCTATTGGAATTACTAACCCATAACTCTACAATGCTCACAATAGATGTTACTGGAGCAAGCCACGTCCTCCTCCACCACATCAAGCTCGACGGCCACCGTCGTCGTCGCTGTGTCCTGCACAACGCCGTCATACATCTCGCCGACCCGGAACGCTATTCGCCAATTCACCAAGCATTCTGGCACAACAGCAGTCGCGGTCGTGGTCGCCGCCCTCGGTGGTGGGGCAATACGTGCGCGCTGCGAGAGGAACACCCGTACGTTTTCCCGGAACGGACGCCGGCAGAAAAACTCATCTCCGCCGCCGGCCGGAAAAGTGTGGAAGTCGCAGAGGCCTGCAGTTACCCGCCGCTTGGCGCGCTTCATGTCACTGTATCGACGCGAATCACGAGGCAATCGGTGGTGGTAGGGGGATCGGTGTATTGGCGGGGGAGGGGAGAGGGGGGAGGGGGATTATTATAGCTTTATAGGGTGTAGATCGGGGTGGGGGATTAGAATTAGGATTTGAATTTGAAACCGAGAGACGTTTCCAAATTAAAGTTACGTTGGGATTTGAAATTGGATAATGGGAGGGAGAGGATTTGGATTTGGATTTGGCGATTTGGGATGCGAAAATTTAGCGGGAGATGAAAAAAGTTTAAAAGATGAAGAGAGGGAGGCGGAGCCAAAGTTTTCCGCTTTGGACTTCTTTAAATAGCCGGAGTAGGTCGATCTAGTACAATGTAAAATTACCAAAATAACCTTCATGACGTGTCAATTTTTTCCTTTTTTCGAAGGTTAATTAATTATGTTTTAAAAAATCTATTACTTGAAAATTTAAAAGTTTAAAAATATCTAAAGCATTTTACACTTTTTTTTAAACAAAAATTAAACAGAATTATGTTTTAGGGTCCCGTTTGTTTTGGGACTAGAATAAGGAATAAGGGGATATCCCTTTATTCTATCAAACGCATCTGAAATCAATCAGTATGACTTGTTCCAGTACAACTAGAATAAATTAGAACAATCCTTCTTACTTATTATTTTAATTATATTTTTTTTTTTTACGAAACTATCCCTCCTCCCTTCTTTCCCGCTCCCCGAAGCTCTTTTCCCATCATTACACCTTGGTAGCTCTCTTCTCTATCTTTCTTTCTTCTTCCTAGCTTGGATCCGCCATTTTGCCCCTTTGGTTGAAGCTCCCAAGCATCCCCCCCCCCCCCCCCCCCCCGCCTCCTTTAACAGCTTCCCATCTCCTCTTTCCTCCCCCCCCTCCCGGCCGATCTTGCACTCCTCTCGCGTCATGCGTCCCGAGGCCAGCTTGGATCCGCCATTTTCGCTGGTATTTTTGAAGCTCCCGAGCATCCCCTGCCTCCCACAGTGCTCCCCCTCTCCTCTCTCCCCCCCCCCCCCCCCGGCCGATCTTGCGCTGCTCTCGCGGCACGCGTTCCGAAGCTACAGTGGATTCTGCCATTTTTGCTTCGGTGAAGGTCCGCGCGCGGTGCATCCCCCCCTCTCTCCCTCTTTCTCATTTTTTTTTTTTTTCGTAGCAGGTGGCTTCGGTGGCATCTGATTTGAAGAATCAGAGACGTGAGCTCCAACAAAAGATTGTCAAAATATCGGAACTTGGCATCCGTGTTTAATAAAGAGGATCCTCCGTTTCTCAAGATTTGCCTGTTTTGAGATACCACCACCATCACAATAAAATAGAGTAATGTACCTTTTTATTGTTAAAAATAATGTACCTTTTTATTGTTAAAATTGTTTACGACTATTGTTAGTGGTGCATGTAGTTGATTTCACATGATGAGGTTATTTCTTTCTTTCTTTCTTTCTTTTTTTTTTTTTTTTTCTTTTTTTTTTTTTTTTTTTTTTCCTCTTCCTGGTTTTGAGTGAAGAAGAAAAATATAAAAAAAGGGCAAAGTAATGGAGATGATATTGAGTGTTAGTAACTTTGATTTTTCAACATTAAACATTAAAGCTGCTTATATTTACTTGTCTGCGCCTTCAAATTCGAAAGTGATAATCTTTTCATGGTTGGGTGTTGATAATTATTTTGATTTGATAGCTACATTCAAGAGAACAATTTTTAGAATTGATATTATATAAAAGTGCTATTTGAATAGAATTATTAAATAACAATATTATTATATTATTAAACAAGTGTTTTCGTATTTGAGATCGACTGCTCAGTTAAATTTCTCGTTACAGCAGAAGCTCTATGCTTCCTGATAGAAAACATCAGAGCAAATAAAATTTTAAATTAAATATTATTTTTATAAAATTTAATTTAATTTTGATGATGATTTTATCTTAATTTTTGTAAAGCTTTAATCCATTAATTAAAACGAGAAAAATATTTTTATTAAATTTTTATCACATAATAAAGCTTGAGGGCAAAAAGATAATTTATCTCAACTTAACATCTTTATTCATCTTATTCCTCATTATCATACCAAACACAAAATCTCTTATCCCTGAAACCATCCCAAACGCTTTTTTACACTAGTTCCGTACTTTATATTTATCTCTCGCTTTTTTACATTAGTTCCGTATTTTATACTTATCCCTGGATTAGCTAGTTCTGTCTTAACCCGTTACCAAACGGTACCAAACGGGCCTAGAAGAATTGCTCATGAACAGATGTCTCATTAAGTTTTATCTTAATAAAAGGAACAAAAAGTATACCAAAATAAAAAAAAATATTAATTAATAATTTAGCCGCCCCGCCCCCCCAAACTCCAAATATTAAAAGTTATTCTTACACAAACCAAACATGGACCGAATTTATATGGGCTTGATCGTAATTGGACAAGCGTATGCGCCGAGAGAGAAATTGGGCCCAAATTAAACCAATTTGGGCCAAACCAATTTGCAAGCTTCTCGCACAAAACGGACTCACTTTTGTGGGCTTGATCTCAATTGGCCCAATATGTGGGCCAACTCATCACATAATATTTTCCAACAAATTAAAATTGACAAAGTCAACGTGATTTAAGCTCCAAGCTATTCAATAAGAAAATTGTTACATAAATATATACATCTTGCATCCCATCAATTTTAAAATTTATAAATCCTTTATAGATTTCTAGTATTAAAAAAGAATTGACAAAATTAGTGAAAAAATATAGTCTCTAAATGAGTGAGATATAAGATTTACCCTATTAATTTTATATATATATATATATATATATATATATATATATATATATATATATATATATATAATATATATTAATTATCACTCTTTGTAAGAGAGAGGCTTGAATAAAATCTTCTGATTATGAATCCCAAGTTCATATTTTTGTTTTCTGTTATAACAAAAGCTTTACACTATTCTAACTATTGAATATGCTGTTACATATAACAGAAACTGAAGGTAAAAACAAAAATAGGTTCAACATGTCAGCGCTGCTATTTGTACAGTAAATCTATTCATCAGAAAGGCTCAAAAGGCCTCCTTCAGCAGAAAGAGCAGAAAAAAGAAAATAGTGAAATATGCAGCTTTCAATGAAAAGTTTGAAGTCCATGTCTCTGGAATTAACATGAGTACATGATTCCAACTAACAGGGTCCTAATATATGGAGCAGTAGAAGTTCATTGTCAAATTAAAGTATTCAATTGCTAAGAGAAGTGCATGTTTTACCTATAGATCTTTATGAAGGGCCTACAACCAAGAAGAAGCATGCATGGGACATGTTTGTGATACTGCTGCTGTGATCAACTAAAGTGGTATGTCCAGGAAATTGGAACTTTGCTCCACCCACTCTCCTATGGTGGTGTGTGTCTTCATCCACTCCCCCACATGCACCAAATCACCCCTCGTTGGCTCCAAATAAACCCTCTTTAACTACCTAAAAGCAAAGGTTAGCCCCACCACATCCATTTCTCAAATCTTCTCACTGAAAAAACTCTTTGGAGAGGACATATTTGGTGACAATAACACCTAAGAAGAGGGGAGGGGGTGGAGGTGGAATTAGGCCTAACTTGCTTTTACGTATAAACACGAGGCTGCTAATAAATTAAATATAAAAAGGTTTGTTCTTAATCACTGATCACTTAACTTCATTTGCATTATGATTATTTGAGTACGACCATTCTCTTTAATATGAACCGAATAGTTAAAATGAAATTTAAATTTGTTAGTGTGTTCTTTATTTATATCAGATTCAAACGGGTTTTCATGCATATTGCTAAATTGCTAACTTTACTTTTTCTTTTATATTCATTTAAATTCTTTAGTACAAGGGTGAAGATAAAAACAGAGAAAAAAAAAAAACAAAAAAAAAAAACCAAAAATGGATGTTATAAAGGAGAGTAATTTCACAGCACTATATTCTCACCACTAATCTCAACATGCTTAGATGATGAACTAATTGCCTGGAGCTCCTCCTCCCCCCCAACATCACCGTCGCCATCAAGTAAAGCAGCAGCAGCAGCAGCAGCAGCCGAAGAGCCCTGCGAATACCACCTCGCCCAGAACAAGTAGTGGAAAAAATTAAGAAGGCTAAGACCAGCTAAGAGCCAGTAGAACAGGTCTAGCCTATCCTTGTTCAAATCGTTATCGCTCAACCACCCAGTAGTTTTTGTGGATCCGGAGGTGATCTTGTTGACCAATGAGACGAGCACCGAGCTCAAGTAGAACCCAAACGAGTAGGAGCAGTACGTCACGGACGTTAAAAACGACTGCATTCCCGCCACGGACTGCTTGTAGAAGAACTCGATCAGCCCCACCGCCGTGAACATCTCCGAGACGCCGAACACGACGAACTGCGGCGCGATCCACAGCACGGAGACGCCGGCGGATGCGCGGCGCCTGCGCTCGACGAGGGCGGCTGCGAGCATGGAGAAGGAGACGGCGAAGAGTCCGACGCCGACGCGCTGGAGTGGGGAGATGCCGGAGGGGCGTCCGGAGAGGCGGCGGGCGAGGGGGACGAATGCGACCTCGTAGAGCGGGACGAGGAGGAGTAGTAGGACGTAGGGGATGGACTGGAGGGAGGCCGGCGGGACTTGGAAGGGGAGCCCCGACGGCGACGACATGACGGCCGCCTGCTGTACGGAGAACGTCTGCAGCTGCGCCAGCACGGTGTTGAAGACTATCGTGCACGCGAATATCGGCACCACCGACAGCAGCGCCTTCACCTGCTCCACCTGCGCCGCCGTGCACAGCCGCCACGGGCTCTCCGTGCTCCGCCCCTCCGGCCCCCTGATGCACGCCTTGTCCAAGAACCTGCGTGAAAGTATTTTTTATTAACAAAAGTTCAATCTAAATACAGCGTACGTGTTCTTCATCATGCACAACACCGGAAATAAATACTCGTACCTGAACCTGTTGCTGTGTCGGAAATTACTAACATTAGAAGCTGGTTCGGAAACACAGATGATTACATTATTTTGGCCTCGGTGGAGCATTTCCGGGTTTGATGGGCACACTTGCTTTCTCTTAGTGATTGCTGCTACAAAAACCTGTGAATTTTTTTCATATTGAATTGAAATCAAACACTAGTAGAGAAATTAAATTTCGAACAAATTTAGATACTCTGTTTTGGATAAAGTTACACAAGGGTTGTTGTTGAGGCTATAATAATAAAAATAATCAGAAAAGTATACTGCACATGAGATATTTTATTTTTATTGTATACTATACATGACAAAGAAACATTTTATTTAATTCATAGGTTGGTTGTGATCTGATTAATATAATGATAACAACAGCCACAAACATTGACCAACTATCATGCCTTAATTTGTGTAAATTGTTTTTTTTTTTATTTTTTTATTTTTTTAAAAGCTACAATTAAGTAGGCAGGATAAAAATGAGTACGAAATAGTAATTTAATGGCCAACTCTTCCACCATATTGAAAAGAGAACAATTGTCTAATGAACAAGGAGACAACTGCTCTGACTAATTAAATAGAGTAACACTACATAAAACATTCCCTTGACTCTTTGACCAAATCATATAAACATCACATGCATAATATAACAAAATAAATAAATAAATTTTAACAATAACTTTTACATAGCCCACACTATGTGTTAGTTCTTGTGACAATATTTTATGCTTTAGAGAGATATCACTTTGAGATCTTTCTTTGGCTTGTCTTCTCAAAAAACTCTCGACTTGAGAAACCAAAAATGTTCAAAAATTGTGCTGTTTTTAAGTTTTAAAAATACTAGTTGGAATTTAAAAGTTTTTATTTCTACTGCAATGAGAAGTACTAACAAGAAAACATGCATGTGAGCTTAGTCATGAGACATCACCCTTGCTATCGGGATAAAAATGCTTCCCTGAGGAGGCTTGTTCCTGTAAAAGGGAACCCCACAGATCAAACTAAGAAGCCCCAGTGCCATCGCAGCCGCGGATACGCCGAATCCGATGGCCATCCCCGCTTTTGTTTGCACCCAGATGAGAACAGTTAAAGCTACGAGCTCTCCGACACAGAAGCTGAAATAAGCAGTGTTGAAGTATGTAGAGAGCTTCTTTGATTGCTGAGGATCTTGTTTGTTGAATTGGTCGGCGCCGTGAGAAATCATATTAGGCTTTAAACATCCACTTCCTAAAGCAACTAAGTAGAGTGCAACAAAGAATATGGTGGCTTTGAATCCTTTAGCTTCTATGCAGTGATCTTCTTTGGACATCATGTTGCACCGGGGCGGTCTCAGCTGTGGAAGATGTGCTTGAACTGATAGTAGCATGAACCCCTGTTGAAGTTCACTAATGAAAAATCAAACACCTACAATATTTCTTTTGATTAGCTATGTATCATTCCAGTGATTTGCTGGTGTTTTCTTAACTAGCATTTAGTTAAGTTGGGAATAGTGATTATTAGAAAGAAACTCCTCTAAATGGGATTGCTTTTTTGGTGGGGATTTTTGTTTACTCTTTTCTGCTTGCAAAATGTAAAGTCCATAATTTTTTCCTTTTGTTCCTTTTCTCAATTGTGGGAAAAAAAAAAAAAAAAGTTAAAACAATAGAGCATAATAAAAGTGACCAACTTATTGCACCCCTTTTTCACAATTTAATGTTCTTTACACAGAGCAACAAGTAATGTCACTCTATATGGAGTAACAACTTTTTGTAACCTGTTCTTTTTACAGTTTAATGTCTTTCACTTCACTTCATGTCCTTGATATATATAGAATTGAGGAGAATATGCAGGTGACTTACAGAGAGCTCAACAAATCCAAAGATCAGCATAGTCCAGAAGCTCCCCAAGTAAGAATCAGAGAGGAAGCCACCAGCAAGAGATAGGAGGAAAATAGTCCCTATGAAGTTGGTCACAATGTTCGCGGATTTCGACAGGGGGAAGTGCATCTCATTGAACACATATGTGATCAAATTGTTACCAACAGCTGCTATTGCCATAATTTCAAATGCTTGAACCCCTGAGAATCAAAGGAAAGAAAATAATTTAGAAATCTCCTATATCAGAAGCATATATTGCATATTTTT
>CM054946.1:19134335-19279839 GCA_029168755.2 Tillandsia fasciculata | reverse complement strand
GCCGGGGTAGGCGCTTGTCCTTCTCCGAGAATATTGACTGTATTTTCCCTTCCTTGTTAAGTAGTATGCTTCTGATAATTTTTCCAGTAGGATCAAGACGTTGATCTTGTTTAACAGTTGAAGCAGTAGAACTTCTCACTGAAGAAGTTACATCATGATAGTGAACTGGTGAACCGCTGGATGCCTGCTCAAGAAAAGTTGAGAAAAGATGCAAACAATGATAATAATGATAACGACAACAAAGGTGATAAAGACTGAATGATACAAGATTATCCTGAAAGATCATTGCTTACATGAGAACCTTCTCTCTCTCTCCCTTTCAGAAGGACAACTTTATTTTTTCCTGCCTCAGCTGCTCCAGAAGATCCATAGATTGCCTCATTTGAACCAGCTGCTATAATACAACAAGCTCATGCCAACATACTTTCAGGAAAAACAATTTCTATGTAAAGAAAATTGCAAAAGAACTAAAAAAATAAGTCCATGTAATTGATAGAAATTCTCAAGCGGTGAGAAGGAAATATACCGATGTCATTTTCCATTGTTTCAATTGCACTAGCAGAGGCAACAGCAATGGATTTATCTTTAACCAGCTGCTCTTCTCGCCTGGGCAATAAAATAAAAGTGGGTTTTTCCTTGGATTTTTCATTCTTTGTACGGTCCCTCAATACGTACTGCAGAAAGGACAAAAAAAAACAGGCAAAAGTGAATTAACATTTGCATCGAGGCTAGCCCACAATAAAAGATGTAAAAGTGTAGCAAAGGATACCAAAATAAACATTCTGAGCTCGTCTGTCATCAATTAATAATTCCCAATATATTTAAAATGAAACTAATTAGCTATAGAATTATTTTAAATATGATTTATAAAATAGTTTGTATTCCACCATGAGCCACATTAGCCATGTAGAAGTACATAACCGTAAAAACAGAAAAGAAGTGAGATGAATAAACCCGTTCAACATAATAAAACGTATCATTTTGCATATTAATATTGAACGAGCACAGTTGTACAAACAAACAAAAATTATGGGATTTGGCTTAAGTGCAGTCATGGGAGAGTACGAAAAAAGTGGAAGCTGTTCACAACATTAAGGGGTATGGCAGAATGGTTCCAATTTAATGATTTCACTTCATAACGTATCAGGAATCCATAAAAAATGGCATGCATACAGATTTTTCTTCATAACAAAAATGAAACAACTGCACCGAAAAGTAACAGATCAACATTTTTCAAGCATATGTAGAGCATAAAATAATTATTATAAACTATTTTCTAAAGCCACATCACATCCAATCTATGATCTGCCATCTAATAGATTATTTATACATACCATTGAAGAAGAAATTCTACGCCTATCTGAACCTCTTTTGGAAGGACCAGAGCTGCTGGTTGGGATTCCAGAAGCTCTTCTACTAAGTCGAGTGCTTCCAGATGATCTCTGCATCATTTCACATTTTAAAATATGCCAAGTGCATATTTCACCAAGAAAAGAAAGAAAAGGATAAACAAAGAAACATGAAATAAAATAAACTATCAATCAAAATATTTTACATTAAGATACTGGATCTACACTATACTAATTTAATATGCTGTAAGTATTTGGTGGAAAGATGATACAGAATTCACGCAAATAACGATAACAGAAGATCAAATTTTCCACTGGCACGAGCAGCAGATAACAGATTTTATGAAACAACAGCAAGATTAAAAAGTTTACTACAATATGGACTTGTTGCCGAATAAGAAACCAGATAGTGAAAAGCAAGCAATCAAACTAACAACACTAAGCTCATTGTCTTCTTACGATACAACTAATATGAAGACATAACTTATTAATCGCCAAAATAAATTTAAAGTTTAAAGTTTCCCAAATTACCTGCGGTCCACACTTAGCAGCTCGTTTCTGACGAACATAAACCATAAGAGGTGTCACAACTGGTGTCTCCTTTGCAGCACCTAAAGTAGTTGAAAAAAAAGGTGGTGAAGCAGATATTTTTAATATTTATCTCTTGAACATCATTATGTGACTTTACTGTTCAAATATGCGATTCCATTTAAAAGGCTATGCAATTTCTCCATACATAAGAGAGAACTAACCAGCTTTTTCTGCTTCCCTCCTTTCGTACTGAATCTCAGCGCTTGGAAGATTCTCAACTGGCTTTGAAAGGAGCTCGAGAAACGCCAAATAGTCAGGATCTAGTTATTTATCAAAGAACTGTTTGTGATTAAACCAGAGAAAGCTAACATTCATGAGACAAAGCATTTCAAACATTACAAATGCATGCAGAAGCACATTGAAAATGCATACCCTTTAATATAGTTCCTTCGCGGCCATCCTTCTTGATACATGCCTTTGGGACATATTGAGAGGGCGCATATTCCACAATAGCCTTGAAATTAACACCTGAGGGGAATAATATATGTGAAGTGGTTCATGCATTATCCGACTTACACTATTTGTTCTTATATCAAAAGGAGGAAAAAATGAAGTTACATGCTCAAAATCCTGGCAGTCCGAAAACATTTTTTTAAGTATATGGGCAGGAAATTATATAATTCAAGTTCTCAATATCAGCTCCACAAGCATGTCACTCTAGAACGCATTTACTCAAAACACTGCGAAAGGGGTGTATCTAATTGTTGGACAATAGACATGATATTTTGATACAGAATATATCTATAGACATCACTGTAGAGATACAAAACAATGCATCTCTATAGATAATCTCTCAGTTACGTTTCTAGGTTAATCTAACATTGCATGAGCTGCAATTACAGACAATAATATAACCAACTAAAGAACTAAAACAAAAGGAAATTAGCCATCAGACTAAATCAAAAGGAGATTTTTTATCATATCATTTGTATCCTAATGCTCATACTCCACTTAGATCATACTTATCATGTATGAGACATTAACCAGAAGAAATTGCAGAGTAATGACACTGATATGCTTAATAGCAATATATTATCTATTTAGCAATTAGCATGCACAATTTGTCTCTGTGATGGAAAGGGGGTAAAAAAAAGATTAAAAAGAAAACAATACTCAGTGCAACATGTATCTAAAAGGATCTCACAGGGGTTACAAATTCTTCTAGCTACCTTTATATAAAAACATAGTGGAGAAAAATTTTCAAGAAAAAAAATTTGTGAGGTTACCCTTCTCATTCACAAATGTGTGCCCATTGAAAAACTCAGCGAATTCTACCACATCTTCCAGCCTTCTAAAATTAAGGTATGCTCTAGAGTATCTCTGGTTCTTCTGACTGCGTAAATTGGTTAGAAAAGATAAAATGAGCAAGAATCACTAGACTGGATTTAATTAAAGCATAAAAAACTTTAAAATAACCCATAATATTTAACTTGAATTCTTAATTGCCACCCTCAATTTACGGTATTAAAACAGGAGCGTAAGCAACAACAACTACAACAAGAATAAACATGGGAACTAAATAAGATTTGATCTTGAGAGAAGAAATCAGAAGGCTAAGGACACAAAAATCTACAAATCTCGACAGTCCCTCCCTAAACAGCACAAAATCTATATTTTTTTGTTAAACACGTTGAAACTATAAGATTTAACAAAGCACAAGCTTTCCTAGAGGTCCAAACTTGCAACAAATACTAAAGTTCATAATAATTTCTTGTTAAACACGGTGAAGCTATAAGATTCTACAATTGCAAAAAATACTTAAGTTCATCACATTTTTTTGTTAAACACGTTGAAGCTATAAGATTTGACGAAGCAAGGATCTTCCTAAAGGTCCAAAATTGCAACAAATACTAAAGCTCATCAGGTAGCGGAAGGTCTTAAACATTAAAAGAAGAAGTGTGCCTAATTCAATTAGTTAGACGAAAATGAGCAAATTTTAGAACTACTCGAGGCGGAGAGAAACCCTAACCTGTTCTTCCCGGGGCAAAAGCACGCCCAATCGTAGCGCCCGGAGAACCTCCCGTCGATCTGCTCCATCAGCGCCTGTTGCGAGATCGTCGGGGGCAATTGCCGCACCACAACCTTCGTCCGATCGAGCGGATCCTTCATGTGCGAAATCCCCAGCAGTAAACCCTAAAAACACCCACAAATCGAACCCTCACACGGAATGCTACACGAATCCTCGAAGAAACGGCATCGCCTCCCCCGGACTGGGGATCGCACAGCGTTAGGTTAGGGCTTTGGAGCGGAATTAGGGTTTCGAACAAGGACGTGGCGTTGAGGTTCTGAAGAGTCGGCGAGCGAGCGTGCACGAGAGGGCGTCGAAGGGACAATATTAGAACGGATAATAAAAAGGGGAAAAAAATTTTAAAAAAGGAATTTTATTAAAGGGTTTAGATTTAGTACGATGATGCGACGAATAATTTTGGATGTCCTCGACCTGAGTAAGTTAACCCAAGTTACTCAACCGGGGTTTTGGGTTCGGCGGGTCGGAATTTTCCCACTTTGGACTAATCAAACCCGCCCGAAAACGACTCAAAACTTCCGATGGTCGAACTAAGTATGTTATTATCAACTCGTGATGGTTGCGTTGCGTGTTTCAAAATGTTAGAAGAGAAAATATATATATATTTGTGATTTTGGCTGTTCTTGTTGTAGGCTCAAAAATTATGGAATTTGATTGTATTAGTAGATGTTTGAAAAATTTTTATTGGTTATTTATTTATGAATTAAAAATATATTAAATTTTTTGTTTCATGACAATAGGTTCAGAAAATTAATAAGTTAAGTTGGATGAGTCCAATAAATTGAGTAGGGTTGCGGTCCACGGTAGACCTAAAGGCAAGAGGCCAACAATAAACCTAAGGTCCAAGGTGAATTGAATCTAATCGAAATTCGTGGATGCTATATCTGTACGCTTTAAGTAAATTATTTGCGTATGTTTAACAACTCAATCTAACAGTGGTATCAGAGCCACTGACGAACATTGTTGATATTTATTTATAAATTAAAAATATGTCTAGCTTTTTATTCTGTGATAATAGGTATAGAAGTCTAATAAGTTAAATTGGGTGAACTCAATAAATTGAGTGGAGCCCAATAATAAATCTAACGTTCACATAAATTAAATCTAATCAAAATTTGCAAGTCAAATTTTTGAAATTAATAATTAGCGTTTGCAATATATTAGCATATCTCTATGAATATTCTCTTAAAAGAAAACTATGAGCAGGGTAATATATATATATATATATATATATATATATATATATATATATATATATATATATATATATATATATATATATATATGGTCCAGCTACTATACTTTTATGAGTAAAATCTTTTTGTGCTTATAAGTTTTCATCTCTTGGATGAAAGAATGTGCCGTTAGGATTATAGTAGTCCCTAGGATTTATACTATTTCTCCAACAACCTAGTAAACCCTAGGGGGACCACTATTATCCTAACCGCACATTTCTTCATCCAAGGATGAAAAAATTATAAGTATAAAAGGATTTATACTCATAAGAGTATAGTTTCCCTACGCTATATATATATATAAATATGCTGGAATACTATCGATAGTACCAAGTCATTGGTGCTATCACGTTTTTAGCCCTTGGATTAAGAGATGTACGGTTATGATGATAGTGATCCCCTAGGTTTTGTTTGGTTTGGGTACAAAGGGGGATATCCCCCCTTTGTACCCAAACACTATTGAATAAGCCATGAACAACCATTCCCCCATTTGGTAGGTTGTCCCGGAACAACCCCTATTCTATCCCCACTACCCCGAACAAATTTTGGCTCTCTCTCCTCTCTTTTGCCCCTGCACGGTTCCCAATCTCCTCATCTCCTCATCTCCTCTTCTCCCTCTCCCATCTCCTCTTCTCCTGTCTCCTCCCCCAACCTCGGCCGATCTGTGCCTGATCTGTGCCCGATCCGTGTGCTGTACCAGAAAAATTATTGTAATTTTTAGATAATATTAATCAATTTTTAAATATAAATAATTTACACTCATTTTATATACCATTTAATTTATTAATTAATAGATATTACAATAATTATTTAAAATAAACAAAATAAATAATAAATACTTATTATTATCGTCGCCGCCGCCGCCTCTCGGCCTTCCCCGTAGCTATTCGTGGCCGCCGGCTAAAAAATCTCTCCCCGTACCGCATCCTCGTTCCAAACGCAAAATAAATAATTAATAAAAATTTTATAAGAAAAAATAATTAACACTAATTTTAACACTAATTAACACTAATTAATAATTTTTTTAAATTATATATCTTACCAGAAAAATTTATTATAATTTTTATAAAATATTAATCATTTTTTACATATAAATAATTAACACTAATTTTATATATTATCTAATTAATTACATAATATATATTACAATTATTATATTTAAAAAGTTATAATACAATATTTATTTATCAATTTTTAATACATATAAAAAGGTAAGGGCATTTCGTCTTTTTACTCAAAAGTCAACTATTTATTCCTCTAATTCTTCAATCCCAACCAAACACTATTTTTCTTATACCTGGTACTAACCTAAATCCCAACCAAACACTATTTTTTTTATACCTGGTACTAACCTAAATCCCAACCAAACACTATTTTCATTTATCCTATCTTATACTCAACTTTATACTTATACCTGGTACTACTAATTCTCACTAATCCCCGAACCAAACGATACCCTAGGGTTTAGTGGGTGGTTGGTTAAATAGTAAAAATTTTAGGAGACCACTATAATCCCAACCGTACAAATTTTCATCCAAGGGCTAAAATAAATTTTCATCCAAGGACTAAAAACTTAATAGTACCAATTGCTTGATACTATCGATAGTATTCCAGCTGAACTATATATATATAATTGAGTTTATATATTTGTAAAAGTACAAAATTATTTGTGCTTGTAAATTTTTTATTATTAGATGTAGATGGTGGGGGTTTAGTGATTGGTTGGTGAAATAGTATGATCTAAAAGTTAGAATTAAGATTAGATTTAACGATAGAAAATTCACAAGTATTAATTGCTTGGTACTTGTATATGTACAGTAGCCGGACTATATATATAAATTAAGAAGATATCTTTGGGTGAAAAAAAAAATTTGAAATCCTAAGATATACACTATATCAGTTTAAAATCGTGGATATATAGAATGATGTATTTCCATATGAAAGCATTAGAAAATATTTGTTTAAAAAGAAAAACGTATTAAGAGTGATAAAAAATCAAACAAAAAAATCTTTCTATAAATAATAGAAGCACAAAATAGTACACAAATCCCTCACCCAACTAAGACCAAGCGTCCGCACGTTTTCCCTCCGCTTATTCCTCCGAATACTACTTCACGTTTACACTTCCCGTTCCACTCTCTTTTACACTTTTTACGTAGCTTATTACTACTACTACGACTACTACTACTACTGTGTAATATACAAAGCCTACATATGAACTTCTTGGGCGCGTCCTCAAAATCGCTTATCCCACAGCACCTCGTGTGCTTCCACACACCGCACGCGTCGCAACTCAGCATCCTCTCCCCGTCGTCGTCCTTCGCCCCGCACTCACAATCCACCGTCCATTTGTCGACTCCTCGCTCCGCCCGGAAGGGCCCGAGCCGCCGCTCCCTGGCCCCAACACACCTCCCCCCGACTCGGACCGAGCCGAGTGAACCTAGAAGCAACTCGAGCGTCATCGCCTCGCTTGCGGAGTTGAAGTCGAGAAGCTGTTCGGCTCGGAACGTTCGAAAGATTATGTAGGTCTCACTGAATGCCCTTGTAGCTTCCGATTTGAGGTCGGCCACCGTGGCGGTCGACGGCAAGACGAGGAGCTCGGCGGGCGGGGAGGAATGATTATTTGATTGATCTGTGATGGCTATGTAGCACCATATTCGGAGAGTCGAAGGATGCGGAGGGACAAAGTCGACTGCGCTGTCGTAGTGTTTGATGCATTGTTTGCAGTCGAGGAGCTTCAGTGCGGAGCTCCGAGCGGATTCGTAACTTGTGCGCGGCTTGTAGCAATGCATGGTCTCGGGATTGACCAGTGCATCGAATAAGAACTTGACGTCGCGAATAAGGTGTTCGATCGTTGGCCTCAAAGGGTTTTGAGCGAGGGATGACCCCTTCGTAATAGCCTCGAGCCTGCGAAAATGCAACCAAGCAATTGAGTTTTGAGAATTTATTTGCTGGTGAATTAAAATGCAATCCGAGTACCGATTCCAACCTGTATTCAATCGAGTTCGTCTCTGCATTACATCGGGCGGCCACAACCATGCCATCATCGGTTAACCTCCCGCCGAGGTTCTTCGAAATATAGTCAAGCAACTCTGGTGGATCCACCGATAGACTCAGCGCTCCCTTGAGAGCTCGTAAACTCACCCACCGTGATTGATCAGAAGCCCGAAGAACCTTCACCGTGGCCTCAAAAGCTCGCCCTACGTCTTCCTTTGGCCATTTACACATTATTTCTTCTCGCATATCAAATCTCTGTTTCTTGGCCTCTGAAGGTTTCTGTTCAAGATCATATCTAAGCAGTTCGGCCACACAGCAGAAGAGGTCTCCAACGGTCACCAGCGGGCGATCAGAGAGGGACTGGTAGAATGCGATGGTGTTCTGTAAATGGCTTCGTGGAGCTCGTGTGTGTGAGAAGAAGGGGGATAATGGAATGGTCGAGAGGGCGTCGACTGCTTTTTGGTAATCTTCGACAGTGGTACCGTAGCTTCCAGACCCAAATTGGTATCCCCATTGTCCGTACCAAGAATGGCCGGCGGCAACTGCGTGTAGGAGACGGTATGGCATGCCGAATTTCTTCGACACATCCATTACGGTAACTTTTCTGCCATACAGAAATAATATTAGACTTACATATATGCTGAGCAATGTTATGAAAATTTTAAGGATCAATTTTGGGTTGAGATTGGTGATGGTATATCCTATTTAATGTTGACGGTAGATATACTTTCTTGTTAAAGCAAAATATAAGATCACATAGATATATTTTTATGTAGCAATCGAAGAATATACTAATTTAGCAGCAGTTTAAACGATTAAACTTTCATTTTGGATTTTAATAAAAAGAAAACACATAACTATACATAATATTCTGAAACATACCTGACACGGAGGAACTTACAAAGGCGATCCCAGAAACTCATCAATTCACACCCTGTTAAGATTTTTGAGCCACCTTCACGGCCATTTATTCTGAGAAGGTGACCGTAGCCATTGGCATGTACCACTCCGTGCAGCAAATGGTCAGGATTGTCTAACTGAAAATATTCGCCATCTCCTAGAACATCTGAACTGATTTCATGTTTGCATGGGGAACGCCGGCAGAAAAACCTGCAACAAATTAGACAGGCAAGGCACATTTATGCCGATAATATTACACAGTTATTTCTTTTTTCGCTTGTAAATGGCATAGATATAAGTAAAAATTAGCATTTCATCCTTTTATATTTCTGGATCCTAAACCCTTTGCCATGGGTCACAAAGTAAAGAAGATTAAGCCAACATACCTTGTTCTAAACAAGTCCTCGCAATTTGGGTGTAAAAGGTTATTGTTGTTTCGAATTATGAAGTGATAACGGGTTCGACAAACAGGATGATCACTCCAGCCTATAAAGATTGAAAGCAGCCAAATTTAGGCAAGGAAGACAACCAATTTCTCTCCTTCAGGAATTCTGAATCAGTAGTACTATTTTAGGTTTCAGGAATTTCATTCCCCCCCTCAAAACCAGACACAAACCAGATCCAGAATAAAATCCTTTGAAAGAGTAACAAATTAGGCCTATCCTTTAATTTTGAGTCAAAATCGAATCATGAATTAAGAGATTGCGGATGAACAAGTTTACTAAGATCCGTACAATACTCTAAAAAAGACCAATGGCAGCGGGTATTACTTCTTCAATCTAAGCAAAGGCGACAGGAAATTTTCAATAATTATAAGTCAAGAATTTAAACTTCATGACATGAAATCATGCTGAAAATTTATCAACATGCATACCAAACATTACCAATAAATATCAATCATGAAAAATATATATACTGACGCATAATAATATAAAATATTTTTTTTTTTAGTAATAAAATCTTTAATTACTTATTATATATTATTATCATATCTTTTAAATTTTATTAAAAAAATTATTTAGTAATTAAAAAAAATAAAGTTTTAAGCTGTTGTATATCATATCAATATCTTATTGATGAACTAACTCCATATTTACTGGTTATTTAGTCAATTTGCTATGGAATCTCTAAGAATAAAAAACAAGAGCGGTAAATTAAAATATGACATATTTATAAGATGTATTGAATTGGATCATCTAATTAAAATAATATCAATTAAGAGAAAAACAGAGTTTTTTTTTTTTTGGGGGGGGAGAAAGGTAGTATGTTATCCGCACTACCCGCTTCGTTTATTTTTGAAATAAAGCACCTACACTTCAAACTCGGACCATAAATATCAACCATTAAGTCTTTTACCACTTGCACTAGGAACAGTTGATAGAGAAAAATAGAGTTAAGCTATTGGAATTACTAACCCATAACTCTACAATGCTCACAATAGATGTTACTGGAGCAAGCCACGTCCTCCTCCACCACATCAAGCTCGACGGCCGCCGTCGTCATCGCTGTGTCCTGCACAACGCCGTCATACATCTCGCCAACCCGGAACGCTATTCGCCAATTCACCAAGCATTCTGGCACAACAGCAGTCGCGGTCGTGGTCGCCGCCCTCGGTGGCGGGGCAATACGTGCGCGCTGCGAGAGGAACACCCGTACGTTTTCCCGGAACGGACGCCGGCAGAAAAACTCATCTCCGCCGCCGGCCGGAAAAGTGTGGAAGTCGCAGAGGCCTGCAGTTACCCGCCCCTTGGCGCGCTTCATGTCACTGTATCGACGCGAATCACGAGGCAATCGGTGGTGGTAGGGGGATCGGTGTATTGGCGGGGGTGGGGGGAGGGGGCAGGGGGGATGGGGATTATTATAGCTTTATATAGGGTGTAGATCGGGGTGGGGGATTAGAATTAGGATTTGAATTTGAAACCGAGAGACGTTTCCAAATTAAAGTTACGTTGGGATTTGAAATTGGATAATGGGAGGGAGAGGATTTGGATTTGGATTTGGCGATTTGGGATGCGAAAATTTAGCGGGAGATGAAAAAAGTTTAAAAGATGAAGAGAGGGAGGCGGAGCCAAAGTTTTCCGCTTTGGACTTCTTTAAATAGCCGGAGTAGGTCGATCTAGTACAATGTAAAATTACCAAAATAACCTTCATGACGTGTCAATTTTTTCCTTTTTTCGAAGGTTAATTAATTATGTTTTAAAAAATCTATTACTTGAAAATTTAAAAGTTTAAAAATATCTAAAGCATTTTACACTTTTTTTTAAACAAAAATTAAACAGAATTATGTTTTAGGGTCCCGTTTGTTTTGGGACTAGAATAAGGAATAAGGGGATATCCCTTTATTCTATCAAACGCATCTGAAATCAATCAGTATGACTTGTTCCAGTACAACTAGAATAAATTAGAACAATCCTTCTTACTTATTATTTTAATTATATTTTTTTTTTTTACGAAACTATCCCTCCTCCCTTCTTTCCCGCTCCCCGAAGCTCTTTTCCCATCATTACACCTTGGTAGCTCTCTTCTCTATCTTTCTTTCTTCTTCCTAGCTTGGATCCGCCATTTTGCCCCTTTGGTTGAAGCTCCCAAGCATCCCCCCCCCCCCCCCCCCCCCCCCCCGCCTCCTTTAACAGCTCCCCATCTCCTCTTTCCTCCCCCCCCCCCTCCCGGCCGATCTTGCACTCCTCTCGCGTCATGCGTCCCGAGGCCAGCTTGGATCCGCCATTTTCGCTGGTATTTTTGAAGCTCCCGAGCATCCCCTGCCTCCCACAGTGCTCCCCCTCTCCTCTCTCCCCCCCCCCCCCCCCGGCCGATCTTGCGCTGCTCTCGCGGCACGCGTTCCGAAGCTACAGTGGATTCTGCCATTTTTGCTTCGGTGAAGGTCCGCGCGCGGTGCATCCCCCCCTCTCTCCCTCTTTCTCAATTTTTTTTTTTTTCGTAGCAGGTGGCTTCGGTGGCATCTGATTTGAAGAATCAGAGACGTGAGCTCCAACAAAAGATTGTCAAAATATCGGAACTTGGCATCCGTGTTTAATAAAGAGGATCCTCCGTTTCTCAAGATTTGCCTGTTTTGAGATACCACCACCATCACAATAAAATAGAGTAATGTACCTTTTTATTGTTAAAAATAATGTACCTTTTTATTGTTAAAATTGTTTACGACTATTGTTAGTGGTGCATGTAGTTGATTTCACATGATGAGGTTATTTCTTTCTTTCTTTCTTTCTTTTTTTTTTTTTTTTTTTTTTTTTTTTTTTTTTTTTTTTGTCCTCTTCCTGGTTTTGAGTGAAGAAGAAAAATATAAAAAAAGGGCAAAGTAATGGAGATGATATTGAGTGTTAGTAACTTTGATTTTTCAACATTAAACATTAAAGCTGCTTATATTTACTTGTCTGCGCCTTCAAATTCGAAAGTGATAATCTTTTCATGGTTGGGTGTTGATAATTATTTTGATTTGATAGCTACATTCAAGAGAACAATTTTTAGAATTGATATTATATAAAAGTGCTATTTGAATAGAATTATTAAATAACAATATTATTATATTATTAAACAAGTGTTTTCGTATTTGAGATCGACTGCTCAGTTAAATTTCTCGTTACAGCAGAAGCTCTATGCTTCCTGATAGAAAACATCAGAGCAAATAAAATTTTAAATTAAATATTATTTTTATAAAATTTAATTTAATTTTGATGATGATTTTATCTTAATTTTTGTAAAGCTTTAATCCATTAATTAAAACGAGAAAAATATTTTTATTAAATTTTTATCACATAATAAAGCTTGAGGGCAAAAAGATAATTTATCTCAACTTAACATCTTTATTCATCTTATTCCTCATTATCATACCAAACACAAAATCTCTTATCCCTGAAACCATCCCAAACGCTTTTTTACACTAGTTCCGTACTTTATATTTATCTCTCGCTTTTTTACATTAGTTCCGTATTTTATACTTATCCCTGGATTAGCTAGTTCTGTCTTAACCCGTTACCAAACGGTACCAAACGGGCCTAGAAGAATTGCTCATGAACAGATGTCTCATTAAGTTTTATCTTAATAAAAGGAACAAAAAGTATACCAAAATAAAAAAAAAATATTAATTAATAATTTAGCCCCCCCGCCCCCCCAAACTCCAAATATTAAAAGTTATTCTTACACAAACCAAACATGGACCGAATTTATATGGGCTTGATCGTAATTGGACAAGCGTATGCGCCGAGAGAGAAATTGGGCCCAAATTAAACCAATTTGGGCCAAACCAATTTGCAAGCTTCTCGCACAAAACGGACTCACTTTTGTGGGCTTGATCTCAATTGGCCCAATATGTGGGCCAACTCATCACATAATATTTTCCAACAAATTAAAATTGACAAAGTCAACGTGATTTAAGCTCCAAGCTATTCAATAAGAAAATTGTTACATAAATATATACATCTTGCATCCCATCAATTTTAAAATTTATAAATCCTTTATAGATTTCTAGTATTAAAAAAGAATTGACAAAATTAGTGAAAAAATATAGTCTCTAAATGAGTGAGATATAAGATTTACCCTATTAATTTTATATATATATATATATATATATATATATATATATATATATATATATATATATATATATATATATAATTATCACTCTTTGTAAGAGAGAATTAGAGGCTTGAATAAAATCTTCTGATTATGAATCCCAAGTTCATATTTTTGTTTTCCGTTATAACAAAAGCTTTACACTATTCTAACTATTGAATATGCTGTTACATATAACAGAAACTGAAGGTAAAAACAAAAATAGGTTCAACATGTCAGCGCTGCTATTTGTACAGTAAATTCTATTCATCAGAAAGGCTCAAAAGGCCTCCTTCAGCAGAAAGAGCAGAAAAAAGAAAATAGTGAAATATGCAGCTTTCAATGAAAAGTTTGAAGTCCATGTCTCTGGAATTAACATGAGTACATGATTCCAACTAACAGGGTCCTAATATATGGAGCAGTAGAAGTTCATTGTCAAATTAAAGTATTCAATTGCTAAGAGAAGTGCATGTTTTACCTATAGATCTTTATGAAGGGCCTACAACCAAGAAGAAGCATGCATGGGACATGTTTGTGATACTGCTGCTGTGATCAACTAAAGTGATATGTCCAGGAAATTGGAACTTTGCTCCACCCACTCTCCTATGGTGGTGTGTGTCTTCATCCACTCCCCCACATGCACCAAATCACCCCTCATTGGCTCCAAATGAACCCTCTTTAACTACCTAAAAGCAAAGGTTAGCCCCACCACATCCATTTCTCAAATCTTCTCACTGAAAAAACTCTTTGGAGAGGACATATTTGGTGACAATAACACCTAAGAAGAGAGGGGAGGGGGTGGAGGTGGAATTAGGCCTAACTTGCTTTTACGTATAAACACGACACGAGGCCGCTAATAAATTAAATATAAAAAGGTTTGTTCTTAATCACTGATCACTTACTTCATTTGCATTATGATTATTTGAGCACAACCATTCTCTTTAATATGAACCGAATAGTTAAAATGAAATTTAAATTTGTTAGTGTGTTCTTTATTTATATCAGATTCAAACGGGTTTTCATGCATATTGCTAAATTGCTAACTTTACTTTTTCTTTTATATTCATTTAAATTCTTTAGTACAAGGGTGAAGATAAAAACAGAGAAAAAAAAAAAAAAAAAAAAAAAAAAAAAAAAAAAAAAAAAAAAAAAAAACCAAAAATGGATGTTATAAAGGAGAGTAATTTCACAGCACTATATTCTCACCACTAATCTCAACATGCTTAGATGATGAACTAATTGCCTGGAGCTCCTCCTCCCCCCCAACATCACCGTCGCCATCAAGTAAAGCAGCAGCAGCAGGAGCAGCAGCAGCAGCCGAAGAGCCCTGCGAATACCACCTCGCCCAGAACAAGTAGTGGAAAAAATTAAGAAGGCTAAGACCAGCTAAGAGCCAGTAGAACAGGTCTAGCCTATCCTTGTTCAAATCGTTATCGCTCAACCACCCAGTAGTTTTTGTGGATCCGGAGGTGATCTTGTTGACCAATGAGACGAGCACCGAGCTCAAGTAGAACCCAAACGAGTAGGAGCAGTACGTCACGGACGTTAAAAACGACTGCATTCCCGCCACGGACTGCTTGTAGAAGAACTCGATCAGCCCCACCGCCGTGAACATCTCCGAGACGCCGAACACGACGAACTGCGGCGCGATCCACAGCACGGAGACGCCGGCGGATGCGCGGCGCCTGCGCTCGACGAGGGCGGCTGCGAGCATGGAGAAGGAGACGGCGAAGAGGCCGACGCCGACGCGCTGGAGGGGGGAGATGCCGGAGGGGCGTCCGGAGAGGCGGCGGGCGAGGGGGACGAATGCGACCTCGTAGAGCGGGACGAGGAGGAGTAGTAGGACGTAGGGGATGGACTGGAGTGAGGCCGGCGGGACTTGGAAGGGGAGCCCCGACGGCGACGACATGACGGCCGCCTGCTGTACGGAGAACGTCTGCAGCTGCGCCAGCACGGTGTTGAAGACTATCGTGCACGCGAATATCGGCACCACCGACAGCAGCGCCTTCACCTGCTCCACCTGCGCCGCCGTGCACAGCCGCCACGGGCTCTCCGTGCTCCGCCCCTCCGGCCCCCTGATGCACGCCTTGTCCAAGAACCTGTGAAAGTATTGTTTTATTAAAAGTATAACAAAAGTTCAATCTAAATACAGCGTACGTGTTCTTCATCATGCACAACACCGGAAATAAATACTCGTACCTGAACCTGCTGCTGTGTCGGAAATTGCTAACATTAGAAGCTGGTTCGGAAACACTGATGATTACATTATTTTGGCCTCGGTGGAGCATTTCCGGGTTTGATGGGCACACTTGCTTTCTCTTAGTGATTGCTGCTACAAAAACCTGTGAATTTTTTTCATATTGAATTGAAATCAAACACTAGTAGAGAAATTAAATTTCGAACAAATTTAGATACTCTGTTTTGGATAAAGTTACACAAGGGTTGTTGTTGAGGCTATAATAATAAAAATAATCAGAAAAGTATACTGCACATGAGATATTTTATTTTTATTGTATACTATACATGACAAAGAAACATTTTATTTAATTCATAGGTTGGTTGTGATCTGATTAATATAATGATAACAACAGCCACAAACATTGACCAACTATCATGCCTTAATTTGTGTAAATTGTTTTTTTTTTTTTTTTTTTTTTTTTTTTTAAAAGCTACAATTAAGTAGGCAGGATAAAAATGAGTACGAAATATTAATTTAATGGCCAACTCTTCCACCATATTGAAAAGAGAACAATTGTCTAATGAACAAGGAGACAACTGCTCTGACTAATTAAATAGAGTAACACTACATAAAACATTCCCTTGACTCTTTGACCAAATCATATAAACGTCACATGCATGATACAACAAAAAAATAAATAAATTTTAACAATAACTTTTACATAGCCCACACTATGTGTTAGTTCTTGTGACAATATTTTATGCTTTAGAGAGATATCACTTTGAGATCTTTCTTTGGCTTGTCTTCTCAAAAAACTCTCGACTTGAGAAACCAAAAATGTTCAAAAATTGTGCTGTTTTTAAGTTTTAAAAATACTAGTTGGAATTTAAAAGTTTTTATTTCTACTGCAATGAGAAGTACTAACAAGAAAACATGCATGTGAGCTTAGTCATGAGACATCACCCTTGCTATCGGGATAAAAATGCTTCCCTGAGGAGGCTTGTTCCTGTAAAAGGGAACCCCACAGATCAAACTAAGAAGCCCCAGTGCCATCGCAGCCGCGGATACGCCGAATCCGATGGCCATCCCCGCTTTTGTTTGCACCCAGATGAGAACAGTTAAAGCTACGAGCTCTCCGACACAGAAGCTGAAATAAGCAGTGTTGAAGTATGTAGAGAGCTTCTTTGATTGCTGAGGATCTTGTTTGTTGAATTGGTCGGCGCCGTGAGAAATCATATTAGGCTTTAAACATCCACTTCCTAAAGCAACTAAGTAGAGTGCAACAAAGAATATGGTGGCTTTGAATCCTTTAGCTTCTATGCAGTGATCTTCTTTGGACATCATGTTGCACCGGGGCGGTCTCAGCTGTGGAAGATGTGCTTGAACTGATAGTAGCATGAACCCCTGTTGAAGTTCACTAATGAAAAATCAAACACCTACAATATTTCTTTTGATTAGCTATGTATCATTCCAGTGATTTGCTGGTGTTTTCTTAACTAGCATTTAGTTAAGTTGGGAATAGTGATTATTAGAAAGAAACTCCTCTAAATGGGATTGCTTTTTTGGTGGGGATTTTTGTTTACTCTTTTCTGCTTGCAAAATGTAAAGTCCATAATTTTTTCCTTTTGTTCCTTTTCTCAATTGTGGGAAAAAAAAAAAAAAAAGTTAAAACAATAGAGCATAATAAAAGTGACCAACTTATTGCACCCCTTTTTCACAATTTAATGTTCTTTACACAGAGCAACAAGTAATGTCACTCTATATGGAGTAACAACTTTTTGTAACCTGTTCTTTTTACAGTTTAATGTCTTTCACTTCACTTCATGTCCTTGATATATATAGAATTGAGGAGAATATGCAGGTGACTTACAGAGAGCTCAACAAATCCAAAGATCAGCATAGTCCAGAAGCTCCCCAAGTAAGAATCAGAGAGGAAGCCACCAGCAAGAGATAGGAGGAAAATAGTCCCTATGAAGTTGGTCACAATGTTCGCGGATTTCGACAGGGGGAAGTGCATCTCATTGAACACATATGTGATCAAATTGTTACCAACAGCTGCTATTGCCATAATTTCAAATGCTTGAACCCCTGAGAATCAAAGGAAAGAAAATAATTTAGAAATCTCCTATATCAGAAGCATATATTGAATATTTTTATTTGAAGATTCTTCCTAAGTAATCCAAATAATTTAGTCAAGCACATGCTAAGAGAGTCTCTTTCTTTTTGAGAAAAAAAATTGTTGATGTTGGGCTCTCACAAGATATTCTAAGAAAATTAGTAAATTATATTACATCTTTACATCTGATCCAAATCAGAATCATATAATGATTAATATACTTCTTTTTTTTTTAAAAGAAAAAAATTATTTAAGTTGATGTTAGGACTCTTCCTTCTTTTCTAATTTTGGAAAAATATTTGATGTTGGACTCTCTCATAAAATATATATATATTTTTTTAAAAAAAATAGCTGTAATTATCAATCTGGCTCAGCCCATATCTACTAGCTTAGCAAATCCTGGACCCCCTACATATTCAACCTTTCTATATGCATATTTAAATCAACTTAGCTTCTCTTTTTGAGCTAAAATTCAACTTAGCTTCTCATGCATTAATTTCACAAAGCAAAGAGAGTGTGAGAGAGAGAGAGATACCTAGTACAAAAATAGCAGCTCTCATGCCACCATGCCTATTGGGTTTGGAGGGTCTGCCCCTCCAATCAACATAAACCTCAGAGACCATGGAGTCTCCCTTCAGATTGAGTGGCCTCTGAATATGTTCCATATGCTCTAAGTTTCACACAACACCACTCTTTTTATATATGCTCTGCTGTGTGCAGGAAAGAATCTCTCTAGGAGCTTGCAAACAGCTGCACAATTTACTGCCCTCCTTTCCAGATGACTTTGTGGTAAATTTGAGGCAAGTCGGTGGGGTTATTTATAATAGCCCAAGGAGGTGTGTGTGTGTGTGTGTGTGTGTGTGTGTGTGAGAGAGAGAGAGAGAGAGAGAGAGAGAGAGAGAGAGAGGGGGGGGGGGGACAGAGAGGGACAGAGAGAGAGAGAGAGAGAAAGAGGCAGGATGGTTCATCAGTAAAATAGATAAATAAATAGATAAATATCAAGTGAGCATGTTTGGTGAATATTCGATTTGATTTCTGGAACAGCTTTTATATTGTTTATTGAGCTCATCGAAAGTGAAATTTTTAATTGTAGCTTTTTAATTACAAGTGAATTTTAATGAAGAAACTATTGGTACTTATACGAACAGCATTACTGAGACAGTAATTCTGCAGAAGATCTAATTAAGATAGTCACTTTTTTTTTTTTTTTTTTTTTTTTTTTTTATGACTTACAGGTCTTCAAAAAACATTTACCTAAGGTGAAAGGCATGAGGGGCTGATAATAGTACTAGATTGTGCAGGTCTCTGTTGCAGAGTCAAGAGTTTGTTGTGCTTTTGAGTGTACAAAAATTTGGTCTCCAACACATCTTATTTCAATGTGACCTTCATATTTTCTATGCTGGTTTAAGTCTAGTATACTCTCTTAATTAATAGTGATTAAAGAAATAACACATGGTAATGCAATTGGTGTGGGAGGCAGAAAGTTGCCCTTGCTAAGGCCAATCACAGGTTTATTATATTATCTCCACATACTAAATAAATAATCTCAATAACAAGGCCTAGAATGTACAGCAAAGGACGTATCAGATAACTCGCTGGATAGCAATTGTTTTGCTTTTCAATTAAATTTATCAAATACATTTGAAGAAATTTGTATTCGTATATCCTACTCTGATGCCATATAAAATAATTGATTCTGTAGTAACTTGAGTTCTTAGGAAAATGATGTTTTAGTATTTGTACCGAATAATAATATCATATGTGTATTTTAGATTGCGAAAAATATACCAAAATCATTATAATAACTCTTTTTGTAGAATTAATATGCTACTGCTGTACTTAACAAAAGCATTATCTGAACATAAATTGCAAAAACTTGCTATAAAATAAAATAGGTTAGGAGAAGTACAAGTTTGTTTACACCTGATGGAAACTTATTTTAATGTGAGTAGGGATGGAGAGCACTTAATTAACATGCAGGACAACTTGTTGGAATATCCCTTCACCCCAAATTGTTATTTTGCATTGCTGTATAGCCTGCACAAGGTTTAATTTTTATGCCATTTTATGGTCCCTCACACACTAGCATGATGAGCACCTTTCATATTATTATTCCCTATTATTTTTTGTACCTTCTCCAGCAATAATGGAAGTGGATTATTTCACACTTACTAACCTCCACATTAGTTTGCACATTCCTAGCTAGAAGTGGATTATGTTGTTCTCTAATACGAGTCTATGTTTTTACGCCTACATACTACAAAAAAAAAAAAAAAAAAAAAAAAAAAAAAAAACAGTTAATTTAGCTCAAGTACATCTATTTAGCTCAACAGCAACTAATTTTTTTTTTATTTGAATAAACAACAATCGAAAATTGGACAAACACTACTGTAAAAATTAACTTAGTATTGACTTATTTGCGTGCTTCAAAAGCAATTATTTTATTGTACAAAGAAACAGAATAAGACGGTTTCTAGAAATTTAAATTATCACTCGCTCTTGATATGAACTTGAAATTTGATTTATTAGCCAGGATCATAGAATATGCACTGTATAATTGAAGAAAATGCAAAAGGATATCACCCACTATATAGGTTTGGACTTTTCCTTTCTTTTTTTTTTTTCTTTTTTTGAGGTAAACACTGTATGAACTTTTCTTTTTGTTATTTTTCTTTTGCCTAGCTCTTTAGTGTTGTGGGTGTACTACAAAAATATTATTTGTAGAGTACACCATGCATTTTACTTACACATTTAATTTCACTTATGAGGAGAATTAATTAAGTGATTATCCAAAGTGTGATGATGGATGACTAAATATAGAGCACTGGTATATGGTAGGTTACACTGCTCATTTTGGTGGTGGTTCTACTAGTGCTCATTATATTGCTTCTACAAACTCAAATTTTTATATGTCATCACCACCACTCCCACTACTCCCATTTACCACCATCCTTTTTTATTATTTTTCACTTTTTATTTTTTTTATTTTTTTTATTTTGCACTTGTTTTACCATCCACTAGTAAGTGTCCTTATTTTACCAATTACCACTTTTGCTGCTCCACAGTTGCTGCTTGTACAGTAACATATATTATATCTATAGCATTTCTTTTATTTTTGATTAATTAATAACAATGGGACTTAATTGGCTTTTGAAACCATTTTTTCTCTTGAGAAGTGGACAAAATATATATATATATACTTGATGTTTAATAAATAGAAAGTCTAGAGATTACAGCGATACCCGAGCTCCAATTTGACGCTTCTTTTATTATTAGTTGCAGCTTGCAGGTAAAAGAAAATAACTCTCTTTTCGAGTTTTCTTCGGTGCAGATAATGCACAAGTACGACTAAACAGGCTTTTCGAAAGTGCTACTAAAAGTACGCCCATATAATTGAGCGGCCCCATTCGAGCTAGAGGATAGTCACTGCTCAATTACGATCGCTCAGCTACGGATTGCAAACATGTATTTTCCTGATCATCAACACCAGTCTCTATATGAGTTCTATATGAGCACCAAGAACTTATGGTTGTAAGTTTTTTCTAGTTAGATATATTTTTTTCGATCAATTTCATTGCTTAAATTATACTATTTTATCGATCACTTACTGAACTGAACTGTAGGAGACCACTATTATTCTAATCATATAAACTTTCATCAAAAATTCGAAAACCCACCAGCAGCAATGGTCTGGTGCTTTTGCAAGTATAGGATCGAGCTCAAATTTTATATAAATTCAGATTTTGACTTGCAAAAAGTCAGCCGTGGGCCCGAAGGGGCCAATGGATGGTTCCCATTGGATGACAGTAGGCCGACGGATTTGCAGAACTATTCCCGAGTGGTGGACCAAATGGGCCCACTTTAGGCCCAGCCCAAATCAAACTGATAACCGAACCACATCAGCACACATCATAAATCCAAGCATGTGTTCGGCCCCAGCGCTTGCTTTATAAATTCCTCCGCTATTAGTTATCACATTTTTACCTTCGCGCACCCGAAGATGAAAAAAAAAAAAAAAAAAAAAAAAAAAAAGTGAGGGGATAATGTGGGACCTAATAAACCCACCATCCACAACATGACGAGGAATCTTACAAATACATAAATATTGAGTCTTCAAATTGCGTTATTTTTCATGTCAAAGTTCATTTTTTATTTCAGTCTCCTTTCTTTCGACAATAATTCCTACTTTCTTATTTTTCTCAAAAAAAAAAAAAAAAAAAAAAAAAATCGAATACACAGACTCATCAGGAGAAAGAGAAAGAGAAAGGAAGAGAGCAAAAACTATGCAGCTGCTAAAACTTCATCATTATGCAGAATTAAAAAACAAAGTTCAATTTACCGTATAATTAAGTTCAGGAACAATAAAATTTTAAGCATCTAACTTGTACAAATCGAATAATGTTTCTGTTTATATTCATTTAAATTTATGTATGTATGAAGGTACTAATCCTTTACTAATCAAATGTCCACTACTTAAAAAGGCTTGTCCATGTAGGTGTAGCAAAATAATTCAGATGATTGACTCCCAAGTACTGCTGGGAACAAATTGTTCCTTAGTATAGCCACAAGTACGTGTCACTCGTCTAAATTTAATGTAAGCTTAGCTAAATAATTAAATGTATTATATGCACGCTAAACTACAAACGCAATCTAATAAAATTAAAATAATAGTATCCATACACTTCAGACTATGATATAGAACTTATATCCTTATATTTTTGTGGCTAATATCACTCTAATTGTCATATTAAAAACTTTTATATACTTAAATTTTTTAAAAATTTCATTAATTTTTTGATTGTAAGAATGTGAGATATACATCCCATCTAGAGATATACAAGTAGTATTTTCTACAAAATTATATCATTGGGTATTTTCTAGCCTTTTTTTTTTTTTTTTTTTTTCCCCTCCATATTGCTGTTATTGGTTAGTTCATAAATATTTACCTTTTGTTATAAGTAGAGCTTTGTAACGATTAAAACACATCTCTACTTGTGAATGCAACAAATTAGGTAAAAAAAAAAGTTTTACCAAAAAACCTTGTCCTTTAAATGCTTCATTGCATTTTTAGATTGATTGATTTTCTTCTCGTAGTTCCGCTTTTATTATTATTATTATTATTATTTTTTTTTTTTTTTTTTTTTTGAGAGAAAGGTAGCAGTTCCACTTTTATTGATCCACCAATATTTTTTTTTTCACTCACAAAATAATGCATCTATTTTCGACTTGATATTTTTTTTTTATTCTTTCTCACCATTAAGATTCAACTAAAAATAGCACGATATGACACGCGGAATAATAATACGTTTAATTTTTATTAATCACCCATATTTTTTTCTACTCACGCTCACAAAATAATGCATTTTTTTCTTGATAAAGTGTTGATTTTTCTTTATCCTTTCACACCATTAAAACTTAACTAAAATTAGCATAATCACTTGCAATTCTAATTATGTTAAGATCTAATCTTTTTGTTCCTGATATAATCGCCAAAAAGTTTACCCCCATTAGGCCCTAATATATTCTAATTCCAAATATTAATTAGAAGTGTGATGCTAGTGAGTTAGGCTTAAGCATGCTTTATTTATGGTAGATAATAGTAAAAAAAAAAAAAAAAGGACAAAGTGGTGGGGCTTAATTTCTCTCTCCTCTTCTTCTTTATTTTGTTGGTGTGGTTAACTACATCATTACAATGGCTTTCCAAGTAAACCATGAGTTTGAAAATGGGTGACCTCATTTGGGCTACAAAGTCTAAGGTGGCACAATCATCCCAAGCCATTTTTTAAAAAAATTGAGATAAAAAATAAAAAAATAAAAAAAAATAAAATAATGATTTAAAAAAATTGAAAAAAAAAAAAAAAAAAAAAAAAAAAAAAAAAAAAAAAGGAGAAGAGGAAAGGCATGGAATGATAACACACAATCTGCCGACCAGCATAAGCACTTTCCAATATATGCTTTTCTCACAAGGAATGGTCAGAAGCCCAATTGGATTTTCTTAGTTGTTCATGAACATTCCAAAAGTGTTGCATTACATCTCTCTCTCTTAAGTTATTATTATGTTTCATATTTATACTTATATTTTTTAATTTTTATTATCATAATTATTTAAGATAATATTTTATATCAGATTAATATATAGCACGATATCAAACTGATAATAAACACTCTCGCTTTTAAAAAATTATGATTTTAATGCTTACGTCTACTCTGTCATTTAAGAACTTTACTTATTATCTTGTATATATATATTATACTCTAGTGATTAAACATAAAAACTTCAACTTGTGTTATTGAATGACCGCTTAGCTATGTTTGAAGCAAATTAAATAATTAAAATATTTAAAATATTCTTATATCCACACTTTTTACTTTTAATTATGTTTTTTCTCTCTCTCTCTCTCTCTCTCTCTCTCTATATTTTTAGCTGGCTCTCTCTCAAACATTCCTTCTAATTACATTTGCTAGCTAGGCTTGTGATATGGCTTCCCAAAATCAATAGAGCCCAAGAGTTCTCCTGTTGTGAGAATGACTACTAAGTTGGCCCCTCCAAACTCCTTGGTTTAAAATGAGCCGCATCACATGGTGTGCTCCTAGGGCTAGGGCTAGGGCTAGGGCTAAGAACCGACAAGTGGCAGCCACTTATCGGGTTTTACGGGTGTCCACCCCTTTTATAAATTGGTGTCTGATTTGAAGAGAATATGCTCCTCTATATATATATATATATATAAAATGGATGTACACTTATATATACCCATATATAACCTAAATGCTAACGTGAAGATTTCACATATCTTAAAAAAAAATTTCCAAAGAAAACTCAAGAATACTTAAAGCAGTTTCTATATATATATATATATATATATATATATATATATATATATATATATACTTTCAAAAGCATAAATTTAATTATATTTATAAATTTTTTATTATTAAATTTGTATTGAGATTTATATTATTATAAAATCAACTAAAAAGAAAAAGAAAAAATAAAGAATACAAATTTCAATACAATATACATACATATATATAGAATTAGGCTAGAATACTGTCGATAGCACCAAGCCATTGGTGCTATCAAGTTTTTAGCCGTTGGATGAAAAAATATGCGGTTGAGATTATAGTGATCTCTTAGGGTTTACTAGGTGGTTGGTTGAATAGTAAAAATATTAAGGGACCACTATAATCCCAACCGCATATCTTTTTATCCAACGATTGAAAATTTAATAGTACCAATTGTTTCGTGCTATATATCGATAGTATTCTAGCCGGACTCCATATATATATATATATATATCTGCTTATGAATAATGCACAATCTTAATCCTTACACTTAGATCTAACATAGATAGGCAACAAATCATGCTTAGATAAAGGAAAACATAATATTCTATCAATCTTTCTCTACTCTATCTACATGTCTTCTTTTTTTTTTGCCTGAAAGGGATCTACATGTCTATGCTTAGGTTATATGCAACACCCACAATTTCTTTTTTAGCCATCACAGGATTATGCAACCTCCTCAAGTGACAAACTAACTTTTAAATGATCCCAATGTTGGATCATTAATTATGAGAGAGAGAGAGAGAGAGAGAGAGAGAGAGAGAGAGAGAGAGAGAGAGTTTCTGCTTGAAACAAAAGGCTAAAAAGGCTAAGAAATGGTGCAAAAACATTAGCATCCTTACACAATTGTCAACTTGTTAATTATCTCATTTGTACGAAGAAGAAAGTGCTCCAACATTCTTATCCACTAGGTTGCAACTAAACCTACAGCAACTATCACTGCCAACGCGTTAAGATGACATAAATATTATACTTGTTAATTAGGATTACGTGTGACGTGGCCTCTCGCGCGTGAGGATTAGGAGATCTATGGTGAAAGCAATTTGTTAGGACTTAATTAAGATTCCAGTTTTTTTTTTGTTTGTAGGAGGAAGATTAGCCCGTAGATCTAGGCTCTGTACCAAGTGTTTCGGATCTCCGACATATTTGGCTTCGATTATGCCCCAATCTATAATATTTTTTAGGTACCTATCTATATTTTTTTATGAAATTAGTGACTTGCTTTGGATTGGCCATGTTACATAGGGCTTAGCTACTCTCCTAGAAATGAATAATAATAATGCAACTATAAAGCTGTACGCGCGTAGGAATTGGCCTAACTTATCACAACCTAAAAAGCTAGTCGGTATCTAACTTTGGTTGAATAGAGAAAAACCTTTTTGACTGGAAATAAAGGTTACCAATTCTCACACAGTAGTGAATTTTTTTTAAAAAAAATTAAAACAACTATTTTAATTGGAATTAGAGGTGACAATATTCACACGATAAGCTGACATCAGAAGTCGCAGATCTACCCCTCAGAAGTCGCAGATCTACCCCTCCACTGCTGTCTTTGATGAGCAACGGAATCGCACCCATGCAGAAGACATCAGTCCAAAATATTGGACTTGTGCACCAAATATGAGACCCATTACTACCAAGCGTTATTCAACCTCGTATTTGCGCTTGTACTTGAGCACACTTCGTGAAAACAAAGGCCAAGCTCAACTTTGGGTTTATCTTTGAGCACAA
Organism: Tillandsia fasciculata; assembly: GCA_029168755.2. Lineage (NCBI taxonomy): Eukaryota > Viridiplantae > Streptophyta > Magnoliopsida > Poales > Bromeliaceae > Tillandsia > Tillandsia fasciculata. Next base: position 19,253,303 of record CM054946.1, on the reverse strand, counting down.
TACAATCATATTATATCAAATTACAAACATCAAATTTTGCCATAAGAGTTTAGAGAAGCAATTTAGAAACAATTTTGAAAGCTAGTATTTCACCTCATCTTTCAACAGCACAATTGTAACTAGAAAATTACTCGGTTCCATGATCTGCCACAAGACTCAAAATTTTAAAACAGGTTGATTGCAAAACAGTCGACATAACACAAACAATGTTATCAAAAACTTTCATATATTTTCAGCCATCCTCAGCATTGTAAAGCAAGGTAGTAGCAAGCAGAACTGCTCATGCCAAAGACGGAAACATAATTGGCAAAGCACGAAATCCTGCAGCCGCATATACACAGTCTAAGCTAGTTCTATTTGTATAAATTTGAAGTCTTTTTAAGTAGAAGTTTCACCCAGTATAAGTCCATGCATTAAATGTCATAGTTCTATATTAGTCATAGTTCAGAATTAAGGAAAGACGTTTATCCATTAATTTTCACACTGTCCAGCTTTTAGGGGTTGGTGGAAGCCTGGAAAGTACTCGGTTTGTACTTCTTCATCAACTCTGTAAGGGCGGTATCAAACTCCTGCTCGAGCTCGACTTCCTTAGCCAAATACTCGTGCCTCAGTTTAACCTTCCTATCTTCGTGCGTACAAATCAGCTGCTCTCTCTCTGCTTCAAACTCCTTGACCCCCTTCACCTGGCTATCAATAAACCTCGCAATCTCTTCCTTCCTGCGAAGAAAATAAAAACAGAATTAGTACCAAAGAAAACTAATAAGTCATTCATTTTCTTGATACCCAAATCTTAATAAAAGCACAGGTCAAATGTGACGAAGATAATATCTGTGAGAATAGAAAATCATTATTTCTGCTAAAGTTGGGATAAGTTGAAGTCAGTTATGAGAACACAGATGTTTTCCATAAATGAGGCTGCAAGCCTGCAAGTATTGGGAATTACCTAAGTTTGCGGTCTTCAGTGGTTCCAGAATCAATATCAGATTGTTTCGCCTTGGCACGCTCCTCCTGTAATAACATTTCGTATTTCCTTTCGTTCTCCTCAGTAACTTTATGAACTTTCTCAATTTGTGCTTTGAAAAAACGCTCTTGGTTGTCCATCTAGAAAAGAATGATGTAACAACATCAAATGGATACGACCATCCTAATCAACTCTCGAGTACAAAAATCAGACATGCAAAGTAACCAATGAATGAAAAAGCACAAAACAAAACAGTGCTATAATGCCCTAACAATGGTAAAAGAGGAGATCAGCAAGTAGCCTGACCACCAAAAGCAACATCCTGCAATTTACTAATGCTGTTAGAAGCACCAAAAAATCATAGTGCATACATCACAAAAAACATTTACGGATATTTTTCACGTAGTGGGTCCACATCCTCAATGAAATAGTACAATAAAAAAGCTACTATGGGATTGAATCTTATCGACATAAAAATACTATGGCAATTAAAAGTCTTTCTGCAAAGTGGTATTACCTCTTCTTTATTTTCCTCGTGCTGGATCTTAGTTCTGAGCATCACAATCCTGTTTTCTTCCATCGTCTCACAAAGTTTCTGGTTCATCACCTCGACGGTTACCTCGAGTGCCTTAGAATGTTGTTCTTGCTTAACAACCTTGTTCTTGAGCCAAAGAAGTAGCTGGTTATCTTCACTCATTTGTTTCATTTGGTTCACAACCATTTCTTGATATGATCTCATGTCATACTTCATGCGGGATTTCCCTATCAACCGGTATTGAAAATAACTCGTAAGGTTTTGTTATCCTAGCTTAAAACTAATGATGAAACCTGACACTTTCACAGAGGCTTCAAATGTTGTGTCTAAAAATGAGTATAATGTATAACAAGGTAGCACATAAATAAGAATAAGAAGAAACAAGAGCTCAGAATGCAATTATTTCAAAACTTACACGGTCCAAAAGTACTCAGAAACATGACAATGTAAATGAGCAAATAAATGCAAATGTTTTGCCACAGAAGATTTCCTTTAATGCATTGCTAGGGCTACAAATGAGATTAATGAAACCATGCCAAGTACTGATGACATCATAATTATTTAATTATTCTTAGTTATGTCAGATTGGGGAGAGGCAACTTAAATTCAATATCAAAGGCACCAAAGGAAGAAAATTTGAGTGATAATAAACAAGCAGTTGAATTGTTTAAACCAATATGGGATCACAGGTAGCTCCGTATGGGTTAATATAGCTTGAATTCTTGATTTGTACATCAGACAAATAAAACTTATATTTCTTGATTACTTTTACGAGCCTAATTAACATTTCTACCTTGAGAGTGCTGGTTGAATATTTCCATATCTTCTTTGCGTGCCAAGTAACCGTATAATTGGCGTTTACCACCTGCTAAGAACAGCACCGGACGGAGCTCCCATGCATCCCTGTCTGTACCTTGATCTGCGAAATGCTTGTGCAGCCTTTCAGCCTCCACATAGCCCATAGCATTGCTTTCAAATATTAAAACACTCATGCCACGATGCCCCTTAGGACCATATGAATGGCGAGCTTTCACTGCAGCATACGTGTGGAAATATTCGAGCAGTTCTTGATTTCCCATGCCAATCCACTATATTTTTTAAAGAACAAATAAGAAATAGTGAATCAATAATTGCAGTCAAGGTTGACATTATAGAGCGATAGTAATATTTCATTGTTTACCTCAAATGAAAGACGAAAGGTTGTTTAGGTTTAACCAGTTCATGATAATACAGGTACAATGGGGAACAAAAGATTGCAGCCTAATAAGTTAGCGACCGATGATAAACATATTATGCATTAATCTCTTCTTTTTTTTTTGGTATGAGCAGAAAGATGGAAATTACACACTTCATTAGGTCCTACAATCAAGAGTATTTAAGCCAGCTGCTCTGATGGATCCTTGCATAAACTTTAAATAATGTTTTCTAGTGGCATATTTTAGAATGTTGTCCACATAACATTTCAAAAAAAACATAGAACTAAGAAACATGGCTGGCAAAATTAAATTGCTGATCCATTTTCATTTTTGCAAAGTGGAAACACATTTCATCTCTGTTTCAAGCCCAGAGACAAAATATTCTGTCCTGTCACTTTTTCCCATCCAAGCTCGTAAAATTCATAACAAAAAACAAATAGCTATTTCATTATTTAGTACCAAGAGGATCAAAAAAAATTCAGCATATCTCACATTGGCAAAAATAGAAAAAAAAAAACTGCAAAACAGGAATCCAAAGAAGTTGGAAGATTCGGAGAAGTCAAGTAAGTAGATAAATTCACTTCCACTAGAATGATGAAAAACAAACTTTAAAGATTTCCAAATTACCAATTAAATCTTGACAGACAAATTCCAGAGCAGTAAAAATTAGACCAGGTTCAACAATTAATAAATTGCTGGAAAGAAAAGGTACTGTAAAGCAACTTCATGTAAGAAAAAAGCAGAAGAAGAAACTTCACCTTATCATTCTCATCCTGTTCAAGAAAAGTGTTCATAATGACAACCATCGGAGGCCAAACTATCTCATGATCAGTCGTAGTTTCCCGCAACCCCTTCCATTTACCATACAGCTCTCCAGCGGGAACCACTGAAGTCCCTCGCCGACGAAGCTCCTCCTCCAGAAGTGCAGCAAGTTCTCTGTGAAGCTTGACCCTTTTTGCCCCTTTAGTCTTTGCATGAGTCATTAAAGGTTGCAGACCTTTATACCACTCAATGGCACCTGGACCATTATGGCATGCTGGGCAATGCCACTGCCTTGCCTGCTCATCTATCTGTTCAACAGTCAATTTATCCAAGGCTTCGAAAAAACCCCTGAACCACTTGTTCTTTTTCCGGGTTTCGTGGCTCTTTTGGCTCGCATCAGAATCATAGTCATCACTGAGATCATCATCACTATCAACCGGCAAATCGTCATCATCATCAGAAACAACGTCGGTTTGTTGGGGAACAGTGTCTGTGTCAGAATTGTAACCAACTGATCCATCTTGAGAAGGATATTCTCCTTCTTTCTTGTTCTGAGAGCCAGATGATTGATTTCTTGATGGCCATTGCCAGCCATGTGTAAGGGTGGGAGTTACATTTGGAGGTGGTGCCATGTATTCTCTCTCCCAGGCCCTACTTTGTGGTTGCAGTTTGGTATTACCTCTCCCAGCAGGCCGACGAGAATCAGCCACTGGGGTCAAGTTGTTTCCTGAAGCCCTTCCAGAGCCAGCATTTCCCCATCCTTGCCATGGTGCACCTTCTGATTGGCCCCGTGCTTTAGGGGCATAATTTGATGATCCCCACTGTTTCCCAGCAGATGGATTGTTTTTAGATTTAGATTTCTTGCCATAGACCTCCCACCCACTTTCTTGGGAGTCTAAATTTACCGCTGCTATGTCCCGGTTCAATTGATCAAGCTTTGGATTACCTTTCCCAGAACCAGACTCGTCAATTCCTTTGCCCTTTGCTGATGGATCACCACCACCACCAGCAGCTGTAGCTTGAAAGGCCTTGCCTCCACTCTTTCTCGAATTCATCTTCTTTGGAAACCACAATCAGGTCTCTGCCAAATCGATACGACACTTCAGAAAATTCACATAATTACTAGGCTACATGTAAACAGAATATTAACTTATAAAAGGAACGAATCTGACTTAGAGAACTTATGGATATCAAAGGGCATGCTGATCCGCTGTTCAGAGAGCCAGATGGGAACTATTATCACCCAATATATTAGCACATTCATTAAAGAGTCTTATCATTGGATAGGTTGTTTACAGTTGAGATTATTGAAGATAACTAATAATACAGTTATCTTAGTCGATAATAAGCAGAGGTAGAAATGAAACAAGCAGAATAATCATCCAACTGGGATGTCGATAACAAGGTCATAGACGTTAATTTCAAAGCCACCACGATACGAGACCAAAGACATAGAAAGCAAACTATCGTCTTGTTAAACAAAATTACAGTTAAGACGAGGAGAGAGCAACACATCCAGACAGAGTACATGAAATGATGATACAATGTGCAGTAATAATAAGAAAATTGAGGATAGAAAAGAAAATATATAAATCTAGGAAATTTTTTTTTGGCACATTTTCACTTACTAAAGATAAACCCTATAAATGCTTCGTTGATGTGATCTTCGACACAACAAAATCAATCTCCAAATCTGCAAAGTAGAAAATGTAGCTAGGGCAGCAGCAACAACAACAAGCAGATGTACCGAAAAACAAGCAAAATGCTGCGAACACAAGCTGTCAAACGGTTATTAGTTTGAACACATCACGAATCAAGCACGCGAGATCATCTACGGGTTAATTCACTAACAATTCCACTTAAAACGAAGAAGAGATCAAAATATCCAAACGCACATTAGATCGAACAAAAGATACAGCGCATCCACAACAAATTAAACAACAACGGCGTACGAAAAGCCAGTAAATTCCTAATCAAGCTTACTAAAACCGGGTGTAATGTCCAAAACCAAACATAAACCCTAAATGCTACTTCGATTTCGCACTACGCGAAGAGAATCGGAGTGATTTGTCGAAACCTCGATACTAAAAGGAGAATAACGCGATCACCGATCAGAGGGCGGAGTTGGCGTAGGCGGAGATCCGACGAGGCCGAGGCGATCGAGGGGTGATTGAGAGATTAGGGCATCAGAGATCATCCTCCGGAGAGGTAGAAGAACGAAATGGCGACATCTCAGTTTTGGTAAATGGAGAGAGAGAAAGAGTGTGCGTGTAGTGACGGAGCACAAAGCATGAGTGAGAACCATTTATTGTCCCAGTTAAAAAATAAGGGAGAAATAGGGTTTTAGTAGGTACAATTTTTACTGGACGATCTTACCCTTGGATTTTTAGATGCAAATTTCGAAAAAAAAAAATAGCAATGCTACGGGTCACCAAATTGTACCCCAAAGTGCAGTTATAGAGATTTTTACTTTCTGAAAAAAAAAAAATTTAATATTCATGAAAATAATTCTGCAAATATGATAAATTTTTTAGATATTTTAACTAGTCTTCTGGGAAAAAATAAAAAAATAAAAAAATCATTAAATTTTCACCTTCTCTTACAATTCGTGTATTTATTTATACATTTGTGGTACAATTATGAATACGCCACTCAATTTCCTTTTTAAATTCAAATTGCAGCCTTTTCTTAGCCGTCCGATTATGGGGGCCCCGTTGTTTAAGGTTAGGATATATTGATCTCATATTAAATTACCACTACACCATCCTTACCACGTTGGTGGGGAATACTTTCTATATCATAAATTTTAAATTTTATTTTTTAATTTTAATTTTTGTTGGAAATTTCGAAGCTTCTACGCGAAAAAGCAGAAAACGGTGCTCGGACTATGTGTTGACCAAAGTCTCCGCCAGTGAAAAAGAGAATCAACGGCTGTGAATTAATGGGACGTGAATTTACGGACCAAAATGCGAGTTGATTGTTCCGTGGACCTGGTCTAGTGGACCAGGTTAAAATCGTGCTTAGAAATGAGAGGCTCTTGTAATTAGAGAGAATAATAGAAGAATATATTATCAATTTTTGTAATTGTAAATTAGGCATATCGTAATCAGTCTGTTAAAATATGATTCCGACTATCTCTTTAAAAATAAGAGAATTATATCTTTATATATAATTATAAGTATAAGTCTTACATTTCATATATATATATTTTAAATTCATAAAACTTTTAAAATTTTTAGTTTAAAAATTTGATAAAACAAGTAAAAAATAAAAGTTTTTTTGACGAGTAACTATAAGATATACATTTAATCTAAGGGTACAGATAGTACTGTTCTCCATACAGTAATTTCTCCAAACAGGGGGATTGGGAACTGCACTCACTCATAAAATAAATAGGAAAGAGAAGAAACATGGACTATGATTTTTTTTTTTTATTGATATTCGAGATTTTGAATTTAAAATATAATTATTTTATATTTTTATATTTTTAATTAAATTTATTTTTAAAATAAATAAAATGGATAACATATTATATTTCTCTCTCTAAAAAAAAAAAAAAAAAAAAAAAAAAAAAAAAAAAATTAAATTAAATTTTATGCAACTTGTTACAAATTTTTTGGAGTTATATTTATGCATCGAGATCCTTCACAATATTTCCTTACCGAAACTGGCTCTAAAGATGATTGGACGAGCCACTTCATTCAGGTCGCCTTATAAAAAAAATCTGGCACTCGATAACTCCTTTCAAGCAGTTTGACTAGAAAAGTTGCTCCTGAAAATTCAACCAAGCTTTGGGGAAGAATATAAGACTAATAAATATCTGATTCAAATAAATGGCTCTTGAGAAAGGAGAAAAAAATTGCATTAAACCCATAGCAATTAACAGATGAAAACATCAACAAGGGGATCAATTTTCTTCCAATCTTTTGTTCTCAAAAAAGAAAAAAAAAAAAAAAAGGAAACTCTTTCAATCTCATTTTCTATGTACCAATGCCTATCATGCATCTAATCCGTTCAAAATCCTGGTACATATATCGACAAAGAGTCAATCAAAAGAATTAATGCAGACGCAGCAAGATCAACGAACGATCTTTACAACCTCAGAGTCCGGTCAAGATCAAGGCGGCGCCGCTTCGTGCCTTGTTCCTGACTAGGACCTTCTCCACGATCCGTAGGCGGCGGCGGCGGCGGCGGCGGCTGATGCGCAAACAGCGGTCGGTCCTTGATGAGCAATACCCTCTCGCAGAACACGAGTTTGCCCGCGACCACCTTGGGGTTGTCCGCGACTGCCGCGTCCGCCGCCGCAGCCTCCTCGTACACGACGTACACCGCGTTCGGCAACAGCGTCGGATACCCGTTGGAGCTCGACACGTGCAAGTCTACCCACGCGGGGCCCTCCGCGATCGCGCCGTAGCGCGCGAGCAGGGCGCCCATGTTCGTGAGGCGCGCGGCAGACCGCTCGGCCCCGAACCGCGCAACGACGGCGCGGCGGGCGCGGCCGTCGGGCATGGTCCACAGTTGGAGGGGCATGAAGACGGCAAAGCCGCCGCCATGGAGGGCCTGGCTGAGCGGGGGGCAGAGGGCGCGGTGGGCGTCGGCTAAGCGGCGGAAGAGGACGATGCCGCAGGTGCGGTCGGGGGCGACGAGAATGTACTCGACGCAGTCGGCACCGAAGCGGGCGCGGAGGGCGGCGTTGAGGACGGAGGTGGTGCAGCGGGAGACGGGGCCGGAGAAGAAGACGAAGGCCTTGCGGTGGTGGGGGTTGCGGCGGGCGACGGCGCGGATGTTTTCGAGGAGGTCGGGGTGGGTGGAGGCAGCAGAGAAAAGGAGGTCGATGAGCTGGGACTTGGAGAAGGGTTGGAGGAGGTGGCTCTTCATGCAGAGGGGATTGACCTCGACGGGGTGAGCGGCGGCGACGTCCTCGGCCTGTTCGGGGTCGGGGTTTTCGGGGGGCGGGGCGAAGATGGGAGTGGGGGGCGAACAGAGGATGCTAGCGGTGGATGGGAGGAGCACGGAGAGCTCCGTGGGCATGGGGAACACCTGCGGGGGCTCGCAGACGAACTCCATCTGGTTATTGAAAATGGCTCTCTGCCACATTGTTGACGATCTAAAGAACCTGACGACGACGACGACGACGGGCGTAAGCTCTCAGGAGAGAATGAGAATGGAAAGGGAATTTTCCAGAATTATCAAGAATTCGGGGAGAGGGAAAGAGGAGAGATCTTTAACTGCTCGAATGTGGCGGGAGAGATCTTTAATGCTAACTGTATATTACTAAATTTGGTGTATATTTTCTCTCTTATTCTTTTCTCCTTTTATTGTTATTATTTTTACTATAATTTTATTCAAAATTTTTTAATCTTAAAATATTTGAATTGTAAAATTAAGTGTACTGTTAACATTTTTCATTATAAATTTTAGTTATACTGAAGTGGCTCTTGCAAATTCATTAGTACTCACATTTTTACGGATAAATATAAAATGATTCAATTAGATATAGCTATACACAAAATTTAATTAGTTTAATATATATTGTAAATTTGATAACTTATATATAAAACTAGTATATTTTGTATATTAATTTTTAGAAATTAAACAATAGGCTATTCTTTAACATTGAATTTTGAAACTACTTACGCATAAATAATAATTTTTTTACAAAAAAAAAAAAAATACATAAATTATTTAAATATTATAAATCACATCTATTAAATTATATTTAAATTTAAAATATAAATTATGAAATATTAGGTAGTATATAAAATATACACCGGATTCATGCAATAGTTTAATTTTTTTACAACTTATTTCTAGAGTAAATGGAGACGTAAAAAAAAAAGACAAAGACAAAAAAAATCTTATTTTTTAAAAACTTATTTACTTCTGCCATATCCCGGTTAAATTGATCAAGCTTTGGACTACCTTTCCCAGAACTGGACAAGCAAAGTCATAAAAAACTTATTTTTTGAAATTTGAAATTAAAAAAAAATGAAAATTGGAATTTGAAATTTGAAATTTTAAAGATTTTAAAATTAAAACTTTAAAATTAAAATTTAAAATTTAAAATTTAAAATTTAAAATTTAAAATTTAATATCTAATATCTAAATTTTAAAATATAAAATTTAAATTTAAAATTTAAGCTTATAATTAGAATCGGATTTTAAAATATAGATTTTAAATACTTATGATTTTAGATATCGAAAATTAAAAAACTAATTCTTACAGTAAGAATCAAATTTTGAAATTGAAGTTGCCGGACAATATACCTAAAATGCCCAAAATCAATTTTCAAAATCTTGGCCATAAAATGCAGGTGGATTGCTCCGTGGACCTGGTCTAGTGGACCAAGTTAAAAGTGTGTTTAGAAATGAGAGGCTCTTTTGGGAATTGCACGCAAATTGTGTTATATTTGATTAAAGAGAATAATAGAAGACTATATTAGTAATTTTCATATTTATGACATCCCAATAGTTTTATATTGGATGAAAATAAAATTTTAATCTGATATATAATGTATAGTAATAATAATAATCAACATTAAATATTTTCTGTCATTAGTTTGAATCCAACGAATTATTATTGTTAATACGTCAAGTCGTTATATTTGATATCACAATCAATCACCAGTTGAAAATACAAACCAAAATTATGTAGAGCAAGGAGTTATGTCACGATCTGAATGACAAAGTAACAGACTATATCAGAATCATAACGACAAGACTAGCGAGACAAATTTCACATCACCTGATGATCTTAGGTTTTGACATACTATATCAGGATCATAATGACAAGCCTAGCAAGACAAGTCTCACATCGCCTGGTGATTTTAGACTGTGTGTGTGATTGGGTTGGTAAGAATGTAAGATTATAAACACTAATAATAATAACTAAGTTTAAATATTTTGGACTGATTGTTATTATTGTTAATGGGTCGTTTCGTTACAATATTAGGTATATCGTAATAAATCTATTAAAATTTGATCCTGATTGTCACTTTAAAGATAAGATAATTATATCTTTATATATCATAGTCAGGCTGCTATGCTACCGATAGTATCAAACATTTTGTGCTATCAAGTTTTCAGCCGTTAGATCTACACTTTTGATTATTTTTAACCCTTAAATTATACTATTTTTTCAACCATCCACTAAATCCTAAAAATCCATTATCATCCTAAACACACATCTCTTAATTCAAGAGTTAAAAAATTAATGACACCAATAAAATAAAGAGAGAGAGAGAGTTCAACTATTATGCTTGTAAAAGAATCAAATAATTGTTGCTTGTAAGTTTTTTATCGCTAGATTTATTCCTTTGACTAATTTTACTCTTTATATCATGCTATTCTAATAACCACCCACTAAATTCAAGTGGCCTACTATCATCATAATCACATATCCTTTCATCCAAGAGTTAAAACCTACAAACACCGATAATTTAATATTTTTAAAAGTATAATTAATCAATTCTCTCTTTTTCTATCTCCCTCTCTCAAATTTAGTGGGTTGTTGATGAAATAGTATAAATTCTAAAAAATTTCTATAATTAATTCCAACCACACCAAAAAATTAATAGTACCAAATGCTTAATACTATTAATAGTATAAATAGCCGAACTCATATACATATATATATATATATATATATAATGAAAATTTTTACGTTCCATATATCTTAAATTCATAAAACTTTTTAATTTATTACTTTAAAAAAATGATAAAAAAAAAGTAAGAAATAAAAGTCTTTCAACGGTTGACCTAATCTTAAGGGTACAGATAGTATTGATTTTTGAAAATTTATACCTAATGACTATTGCATGTGAACTTGTAAAAATTTCATTGGTGAGTTAATTGGTAGACTAGCTAGATCCATAACATTAGTCTTGGGGATAACTTAACAGGATGGCCATTTTTTTGTGTGTGTGCGTGTGATTGTGAGTAAAAGGAATCAAAATAAATGCAGAGAAAGAGACTGTACCAAAAAGAGAAGAAGCCAACAAAAAGTTGTTGAGTGTGAGTGTAGAATATATTTGATGTTTTGCCAACATAATTCGAAAACTGCACCCACTCGTAAAATAAAGAGAAAAGAGGTTAGAAAAAAAAAAAAAGAAAGAAACGAAACATATAGCTACCGTTGAAAAGGATACAAAGAAGAGATATCATTTTTTATATCCAAATAATTTTGGAATATTTTCGGGAGGGGATAACCCCGGTTTGGAGGAGGGATATCCCATTCCGGAAGGGGTATTTGTTTTTTTTTCTTTTTTATTTTTTAATTTTTTTTTTCCCTTTCTTTATATTTTTTTTGAATTTTTTTTGAATTACAATATTTAAATTTTAAAAAATATTTAAATTATAAATTTATAATTTTATAAATTTTAATTTTTTATATTTTATATTTTAATAAATCATAAGTATAATTTTTTTTTTAAAAAAATAATATTAATTTTAAAATTGTAAAATTTCTATAATTTTTTTATAATTTTTTTAAAATTTATATAAATTTAAAAATTAAAATTCTTACTCCCACTTAAAATTTTAAAATTAATTTTTTTTTCCCACTTAAAATTTTTATAATACAATCTTTAATTATCAAATTTAATATATACATAAAAATAAAGGTAAAATCGTCATTTAACATAAAAGTCAACTCCCTATTCTTCCTTATTCTTCAACCCCAATCCAAACATTTTTTTTTTTTATACCAGGTTTAAGTCTCATTCCCAACTAAACACAATTTTATATTATACCTAACTTATTTCTTACTTTATATTTATATCTGGTATAACTTATTCTGACTTATTCCCGATCCAAACGGTAAGATTTTGCAGTTAATTACTAGTAGTGCAACTTGCCAATGCATTTCTATTGAAATGCCACTTCTCCACCTACATTAATGCTTGCGTATTAAGTTATGGATAAGGTTAGTGCATAGTTGAGCATGCATCTGAGTCCCAACAAAAGAAAAACCCTTTAGATTTCATACAACTTGTAACAAATTTTTTGGATTTATATTTATGTATTGCGATCCTTCACAATCTTTTCTTATCTAAACTGGCTCTAAAGATGATTTCGACGACCCACTTCTGCTCATGACCTTATCGAAAAATCTGGCACTTATTAACTCCTTTCAAGCAGTTTTACTAGAAAATTAATTAAGTTGCTCCTGAAAATTCAACCAATTCCTTTGGAGATGGAAGAATATATAAGACTAATAAATGGCTCTCAAGAAAGGAGAAAAAATTTGCATTAAACCCGTGGCAATCAACAGATGAAAACATCAACAAGAGGATCAATTTTCTTCCAATCTTTTGTTCTAAAAAAAAAAAAAAAAAAAAAAAAAAACTCTTTCAATATATTTTTTTTTTCTATGTACCAATTCCTATCATCAAATCTGTTCAGAATCCTAGTATATCAACAAGAGTCAATCAAAAGAATTAATGCAGACGCAAGATCAACGATCTTTACAAGCTCACATTCATGTCAATATCAAGGTGGCGCCGCTTCGTGCCTTCCCCCTGACTCAGACCTTCTTAACGCTCCGTCGTCGTCGTCGACTGCATGCGGCGGCGGCGGCTGATGCGGCCACGGCCCTAGGTCGTTGATATGCACAACCCTCTCGCAGAACACCAGGTTCCCCGCGACCACCTTGGGGTTGTCTGCGACCGCCGCGTCCGCCGCCTCAGCCGCCTCGTACACGACGTACGCCGCGCTCGGCTTCCGTGACCTACTGCCGTCGACGCTCGACACGTGCGAGCCTACCCAAGCGGGGCCCTCCACGACCGCGCCGTAGCGCGCGAGCAGGGCGCCCATCTCCGCGAGGCGCTGGGGAGAGCGCGGGCCCGCGAACCGCGCGACGACGGCGCGGCGGGCGCGGCCGGAGGGCGGGGGCCACACTTCGTGGGGGACGAAGTGGATGTCCTCAGCACCGGGGAGGCCCTCGCCGATCGGTGGGGAGAGGACGCGGCGGGCGTCGGCGAGGCGGCGGAAGAGGACGAGGCCGTAGCGGCCGTCGTGGGAGACGAGGGCATACTCGACGGAGTCGGCACCGATGCGGGTGCGGATGGCGGAGGCGAGGTCGGCGGGGGTGGTGCCGGGGGGTAGTGGGTAGACGAAGACCTTGCGGTGGCCGGGGTTGCCGCGGGCGACTGCGCGGATGTCTTCGAGGAGGTCGGGGCGGGTGGAGGCGGCGTAGAAGAGGAGGTCGACGAGCTGGGACTTGGAGAAGGGTTGGAGTAGGAGGCCCTTCATGCGGTGGGGTTGGAACTCGGCGGTGTGAGCGGTGGCGACGTCCTCTGCCTGGTCGGGGACTGGGTGGAGCGGGGCGAAGGTGTGGTCGAGGGGCTCGCAGAGGATGGGCGAGGTCAATGGGGAGAGCACGGAGAGCGGGGAGGGCATGGGCACCACCTGCGGGGGCTCGCAGACGAACTCCGGCAGGTCTCTAAGAGTGCAGCTCGAGCTCATGGTGACGATCTAAAGAACCTGATGACGACGACGACGACGACGACGATGATGGGCTTTAGATCTCAGGAGAGAATGAGAATGCAAAGAGGAGAGGGAAAGAGGAGAGATCTTTCGAATGTGGCGCGGGAGGGCTCGAAAGTTTTTCTTATTATATACAAAAATAATTAGTTATAATTGAAAATTTCTAACTATATCTTTCTAAATTTGATATATATTTTACATATTATTCATTCAAAATTTTTTCTCCTCTTAATATTATTAATTTTACTAAAACATAATATTATATATAGAGAGAGACTAATTGTTAATTTTAGAGGGTGATTAGTTGGGAATAATTTGGTGTTAATTTTTGATATTTGGTGTTTATTTTTTATTTTTTACTTTTTAGTTTTTCTATACAAAACCTAATTAATGAACTTTTTTTTTCTTTAAAATCTTATTTTATTCATTCAGAAAATAAACTTAATTACTTACTATAGCGAGACAGTTTTGGCCGCTAAAAATTTTTTAATTGAAATTGTTTTCTGCACTAGAAATACATGCAAAATTTTTAGGGTACAAACATATTATTTAAAATTTGTATTAAAATTGTTGTGCTCATGGAGCATGCTGAAACGAAACAAAATTCTTGTAGCGATGATTAATTACGTGGGGTGCAATTGTGCAATGCAGTCTGAATTCGTTTATGTAGGGAAGAGTGTGTGTACATACATTAAATCTGCGCCTGTTCTGTTTCTTGTGTTGCTCATTAATTCAGCAGAAAATTTGGAGTACGTACGTGATTTTAATGCTGAGTAGTTTGAGTGGTTGTAACTGGGAGAACCCGGCCACTTTCATTCTTTACCAACTCTTCCAAACTTTTTTCTATGTACCAATTCCTATCATCTAATCAGTTCAATATCCTAATATCATCAACGTGCAAGAATCAATCAATCGAAGGATAATGTTTCAGCATGCAAAAATTAGTTATTGGGCATGCATGCAAAGCCGCAAAGGAGTGTAAAGTTTACCTTTATTGCTCTTGTTCAAAATTTATTAACTCAATAAAATTCTCTTCCAATATATTCTATGTACAAGTAGTTCCCCATCATCTAGCCAATCCAAAATTCTATAAGATTTCTAGCATCAACAAGAGCCAATTTAAAAGAATTAATGCAACGCGAGCGCACAATCAGCGATCTTTACAGGGTCAGTTGTTGGTCGTCAAGTAATTAAAAGGTGGCGCCGCTTCCTGCCTTTCATGATCAGCTCCGGCGGCAGCGGCAGAGTCCATAGCTGATGCGCCGGGGTCCATCTGTCAGCGACGTGCAGCACCCTCTCGCAGAACACGAGGTTGCCCGCGACCACCTTGGGGTTGTCCGCGACCGCCGCGTCCGCCGCCGCAGCCGCCTCGTACACGACGTACGCCGCGCTCGGCTTCTGCGTCCCACTCCCGTCGACGCTCGACACGTGAGTGCCTACCCACGCGGGGCCCTCCACGACCGTGCCGTAGCGCGCGAGCAGGGCGCCCATCTCCGCGAGGCGCTCGGGAGACCGCAGGCCAGCGAACCGCGCGACGACGGTTCGGCAGGCGCGGCCGGCTGGCGGGAGCCACAGGTCGGGGGGTTTGAAGAGGATGGTGATGCCGCGGGAGAGGCCCTCGCCGAGCGGGGGGGAGAGGACGCGGCGGGCGTCGGCGAGGCGGCGGAAGAGGACTAGGCCGGAGCGGCCGTCGGGGGCGAGGAGGGCGTACTCGACGGAGCTGGCGCCGAGGTGGATTCGGAGGACGCCGGCGAGGACGGCGGGAGTGGTGCCGAGGGGGAGGCAGTGGACGAAGACCTGGCGGTGGCGGGGGTTGCGGCGGGCGACGGCGCGGATGTGGTCGAGGAGGTCCGGGCAGGTGGAGGCGGCGTAGAAGAGGAGGTCGACGAGCTGGGACTTGGAGAAGGGTTGGAGGAGGAGGCCCTTGATGAATCGGGGATCGACCTCCGCGGAGTGAGCGGCGGCGACGTCCTCGGCAGGGTCGGGGGGTAGCGGGGCGAAGGTGGGGTCGAGGGGCTCGCAAAGGATGGGCTCGGTGGATGGGGAGAGCATGGAGAACGGCGTGGGCAGGGGGACCACCTGCGGGGGCTCGCAGATGAACTCCTGCTGTTCTCCGAGAGTGCTGCTCCAGCTCATGGTGACGATCTAAAGAACCTGACGACGACCACGACGACGACGACGACGACGATCGACGACGACGGGCTATAGCTCTAATAAGAAGAGAAAGAGAATGAGAACAGAAATTAAAGGAAAGGGAAATTATCAAGAATTTGGGGAGAAAGAAAGAGGAGAGATCATTAACTGCTCGAATGTGGTGGGAAAGCTATAAAGATTTTCTTACTATATGTATACAAGAATATTGCTTAGTTATGATTGAAAAATGCTAACACACTAGTATACTTTTCCAAATTTGGTGTATTTTTTTAATTTTTTTTTTTCTTCTCTTATTATAAATATTTTTACTAAAAATTTATTTAAATTTTTTTAATCCTTAAATATTTGAATTGTAAAATTCATATATATATATATATATAGAGAGAGAGAGAGAGAGAGAGAGAGAGAGAGAGAGAGAGAGAGAGAGAGAGAGAGAGAGAGAGAGAGAGAGAGAGGCTGGAATATTATTCTATTAATAGTACCAAATTATTGGTGCTATCAAGTTTTATACTCTTAGATCAATCCCTTTAATTATTTTCACCCGTTAGATTTTACTATTTTTCTAACCATCTACTAAACCCAAGGAGCCTTCCATTATCTCAACTACATATATTTTAATTTAAGAATTAAAAACTTAATAGTATCAATTAATTTATATTGAGATTTGTATTCCAGCCTAGCTCTCTCTCTCTCTCTCTCTCTCTCTCTCTCTCTCTCTCTCTCTCTCTCTCTCTCTCTCTCTCTCTCTCTCTCTATATATATAACAAAGTCAAATGCTTGCAAATTTGTTATTATTGAATTTATATTGAGATTTGTATAATTATATTTTATCTTTCTCTCTTTTTAGTTGATTTTATAATTGCACATATTTTAATGCAAATTTAATAGTAAAAAATTTATAAATATAATTTAGCTTTTACTTTTAAAAATATATAAATTCTACTCTCTCTCTCTCTCTCTCTCTCTGTGTATATATATATATATATATATATGCACGCATGTTAGTATTTTCTGTTATAAATTTTGTTTGTACTGAAGTCGCTCTTACGAATTCATCAGAACTTATATTTTTCCGAATAATTCTAAAATGGTTCAATTAGTTATATATCTATATACAACACATTAAAATCTGCCTCTTGTTTTCTCATTATATATAATTTTCTAATCAATTTAGTATTTTCTACACCATATGCATAGTTGTATATATGGGACATCTCTAAAATATTATATTAGAAATCTCTAATGTACATAATGTATCATGCGTAAGCTATTTAGATATTTTAAATCACACATATGTTTAATTAAATTTAAATTTTAAGGTATCAAACATCTAATACAATGTTTGGTGTATGAAATGTAAGAGTATACCAAATGCAAGTAATGTGTTTTCTTGAGCAAAGCTCTCTGTCTTGGCAATTATATATTGCCTGCACGCGGTACATAAGTATATTTCATACACCTGTAAATTTGTATAATCGATATATGAAAATCAAAATTTAATTAGTTTAATATATATTGTAAAATTGAAAACTTATATATAAAACTAGTATGTTTTGTATAATTTTTAGAAATTAAACAATAGTCTATTCTTTAACATTAATTTTTTTACAATAATAATATTTGTATACATAAATTACTTAAATATTATAAATCACATCTATTAAATTATATTTTAATTTAAAATATAAATTATGAAATATTAGGTAGTATATAAAATATAGATATACACCGGGTTCATGCAATAATTTTTTCTCCCTCAATTCCCTGTTAAATTTCCAAAGTTAACCCCTTGAAAGTTGGCTAATTAATTTGAAAAAATCCTTAAACTTTAACTTCTTAATGAATTTTTTAAAAACTTATTTTTAGAGTAGATGGAGACGTAAAAAATAAAAATAAAAATAAAAAATAAAAAATAAAAAACGAAGACAAGCAAATTTTTTCAGGCTATCTTGTGTTAAAATTAAATAAAAATATTGCATATTCTAATGGAGAAAATTATATGCCCTGCAGATCAAAATTCAATTCAATAGATCTAGAACGTTGTGCTCCTCCCCCACGCTGAAACGAATTAACAAAATTCTTGCAATGCAGTATGAATTCGTTTCTATAGCGAACATGCAATGTGTGCACGTACATGAAATCTACCAAATTCAACAGAAAATTTAGAGTACGTAATTTTGATACTGAGCAGTTGGAGTGGTTAATTGATCGATCGGACAACCCATTTTGATTCTATTTTTAATGTGTTATTACCGTGCAGCAGGAATATTGGTACGTATAAACTACAACTTTCTTAATTTTTTAAAAAAAAAACAAAAATACTAACTATACATCCCGAGTGTACATCTTATTTTTAAAAATTTCAAAAATTGACAAATTTATTTGAATTTTAGTAAATATTAAAAAAATGATAAGTAAATAGGTTAGTAATTAAAAATCATAGAGATATATGTTTTTTATAAACATATATCTACTATATTTATAAAAAATTATATAAAATTAATCCTAATTTATAAGAACTGCAATGTCCATATATATTCAAAAATAAAATAAAAAATGTACAAGGACGTGATACCTAGCTATTCTCTTGCTACTGCTAATTAATAGAACTCTCAACCATACGTGACGTGTCAACTTCCACCATCACCAACAACAATAGAATAAATTAGCCAACCATGCGTACTTTATTAGTGTTGGGAATCTATTACTCTTTTTTATATTAAATTATGTGAATTTACTATTCGTTTCGATATTTATTGAAATTTTATAATAAAAACGTTAAATTTAATTTTTACTATAAATTCGTTCTCTTAATACAAATTTAAATTAATAGAAACATAAAAGAAAAAAATTAAAACAAAAAAAAAAAATATGGGAGTAATTTAATCAAAAGAATAATTATACGACTCCTCTTTTACAATAGAGTAGTTTTAATTCGTGCCTTTCTCCTAAATTTTTCTCACACTTTTCTCGTCTTTTATAAACTTTCAAAACTTCTTTTTACTTCGAAAACTTTTTTTTTTGAACGTATTCGTACGTATATTCAAAATCATAGATATCTTGATCATGTCATATGAATGTGGTTAAATTCTAGACCTCACCATATCATATGAGTGTGATTAAATTTTGACACCACCATCAAGTATTAGTATATATACTATATTTATATCTTATTCTAATCTAAATAGATTTTTATTATAATTAATATTTAAATAGTAATAAATTTATTTCTAACCGATTTAAATATTAATTTTAATCTAACTAGAATTCAACTACAAATCTAATCAAATCCTAACAATTTGACTAAAAATTTGATGTATTGAAAGTTTCAAATTCAAAACTTAACTTTTTACATTGTTAACTTAGTTTATTATAAATAATAAATAAATAAATCAATAAGTAAAGCATATGTGCCGATATAGCTACTCAACTATCTACAATTTTTTTTTTTTTTTTTTTTTTTGGGCTGCAATGAGCATTTTGGATGATGCTGCACTTGATGCAGTTGACACCATATGGGTTGTAGAAAGCGTGGTCTTCAGAAAAGGTGCCGCAAAAGATTGCAAAATATTTTTTTTTTTTGAGAGAAAGGTAGCATGTAGATTGCAAAATATTATGTAGGTAGATCCAGTAACAAAGCCATAGTTAGACCCAGGGAGGTTCTGGCCCTTCTCAATTTTTAAAATATTCATTTTAGATCTCTATATTATTATTGATTTAAAAAATAAATAGTTATAACTAAACAAATATTACGATAATAGTCTATATAAAAAGCTTTTTAACGTGTATATATTACTAGAAAAAAATATAAAAATAATTATATGCACGCGATACATCATATATCATACTTTATGACATTCATAATGCTTACATATTAAATATATAAAAAATTATAAATTTAAGTATATATTATTTAAGTATCTAATAATCATAAAAATTAGCACATAATATAAAATATAGATATCTAAAAATTATAATTATTGATATGCATGTATTTTGAATGACATCGAATATACTCAATAACTTTAATTTTAATTTTAATTTTTTTTTAATTGTATAGATTTTGATCATTTCATAAATTAAATTCTGACTTCGACGTAGATCTTGCGAAGTTGGGGATTGGAGCGCCTTGGGAAATATATATATATATTCTTTTATAAGAATGCTTATGAAAAAACGTGTCTGATAAAAATTCAATGGCAAAAGCCAAGGCAGCTTGTTCGATAGAGAGGAGGTGGATGTGCTGGTCTTTGCAGAATGGCTTCAAGAGTTGGCACTTGGCGGGGGGGTGTCGAACTTGTTCTCATGAGCAGCAGTTGCGTCTCCGTTGTATTTGGGGTATTTCGTAGTGGCCGTGAAGGGACATAAGGGCGGAAGTGGAAAAGAAATCGAAAATTTGGAGCTAATTAACTGATCATGGACAGCAAGATGAGAAGCAAGACTAATGGACTGTCTATTGCATGCCGTTTAAAAAAAAAATAAAAAAAACTAAGAGGAAGGTCATACTTTCATATATTACAAATATATATATATATATATATATATATATAGAGAGAGAGAGAGAGAGAGAGTCCGGCTAGAATACTATCGATAGCACCAAATAATTGGTGCTATTAAGTTTTCTGCTATTGGATGAAAAAATATGCGGTTGGGATTATAGTGGTTCTCTAATATTTTTACTATTTAACCAACCACCTAGTATACCCTAGGGGACCACTATCATCTTAACCACACATTTTTTAATCCAAAGGCTAAAAACTTGATGGCACCAATGACTTAATACTATCGATAGTATTCTAGCCTAATTATATATATATATATAATATATATATATATATAATATATATATATATATATATGTAAGCATCGCAAACCAATTTAGCTAGTTGGTTACAATATAAGGTATGTTGCACAGAATGCGCGGTGTAGAAAAGCATCTGTGTTACATTCTTTTCAGGACTATTGAGATCAAACTAACCATTTTATTTTACAAGGAAGCATGTATGTATAAAGAACATAGTTAAAGAGTAATTCATAGATGCCACACTTGCTTAACACATAGTCTGCTTCAAACATTAGCTAATTACATTGTCTTCTGATTCCAAAATAAGAAGAAGCCAAATCACTGGCTTGTTCCACACACAAGCAATGTATGTTATTACAAACCATAGCTTAGTATATTTGATAATTGAAAGTACCATACTACAAATGAGAGAGAGAGAGAGAGAGAGAGAGAGAGAGAGAGAGAGAGAGAGAGAGAGAGAGAGAGAGAGAGCCTTGGACCTAACCATGGTGCTGTTGAAGGGGTTCTAAAGAGACCAAATAAATAGCTCATAGGTGTATATCCATAGGATTGAATAAAATTCTCCTATGATCGTTGGTACCCCACAACCATATGTGGTGTACACATGTAGTGGTAATGTTAGAAACAGGTAGCAGAGAGACATGCCAAAAACAAACAGTAGCTCTGCTCCAAAACCTGACACTGACTCGAGGCCTATCAACTCTCCTTAGAGTCTAAGCCACATCGATCTACATAAAAGAAGTAATTAAAATCTACACTAGAGTAGTTGGACATATTTTAAATTACACCAAACTCTACTAAGACAAAGAACACTTAAGAACCAACACTACTAGCATCTCACCAAATATTTAAATAAGATTTTGAGCATTGAACTGTTAGATTACTTGGGAATTTGAAACCCCAGTTTGGATTTGTGAAAGTAAAGCCCACCTTGGACCATGGGGTTAATTAAAAGGGTCCTAATTATACTTTAACAGTGATCTTTGTAATTAAAGGTGACACTACTGGCTTACCATGCACAGTTCAATCTTTTTTAGTCCTTTTTTCTTTCTTCCAAAAAATGTACCTTAATCCCCTAAGCTGTAGACATGGGCATGTGTTAGTGACTGACACATCGAGGAAGGGAGATGAGAGAGAAAGAAGAAGCAACCATGGTTTAGGCCAAGGATTGTTCTGGTGTTGCTGATGCAGTGAAGTGAGTGGGGATGACTCTGTAGTGGTGGGATGTTGGACTTGGCAGAGTTGGAGCAGTGAGACCCATTGTCATCCCTGCTTAACAAGGACAAACACTGTTCAAATTACCAGTTGCATAACCATAATTAATAGCTAACTAAACTTAATAAATATAACTCTATTTATAATAATTAATTTCTGCTCTATCAATATCGCTATTCCGAAATAGAACATTAATAAACAAAAGGATTCCATAATGTACAGTTGTGAACATACCTGCTTGAGCCACGGAGCTCAGTGCGACGGAGATGGGCCCTCCGTAATGCTGGGCTCCAAAGCCTGTGGCCTCGGCCATTCCGGTGGTAGTTGAGTAGTGGAACATCTGCGGGTACTGCACTCCGGCGTGAGCGGCGCCGCCGCCGCCCGTTCCTAACTGAAAGTAGGGATAAAATCCGTTCGCCGTAGCCATTGATCCAGTTGCTGCTCCTCCATACATCTGATATTGAGATGTTACCCCACCATATGGATTGTAGTAACTCTGTGATCACAGTAATTAAGGTTACAGCTAATTAATGTCATTGTATTTGACTACACTGAAGCATTTTAATCCATTAAACTTTTTTCAATTGACAAATAATCGTTTTATTATCACATGTGGCTGTTTGAATTGATACTTTAGCCACTTGTTTCAAACACACCATAAGACTAAATGGTAAAATTAAAGCTTTTTAAATTAATTTAGTAATGATCTATTTCAAAATACTCTGGCATGCATATAGGAAATGAAGTAACGAAAGAAGTACAGAGTAGAGATTGCAACATACCGCTGGATAGGTATACTCAAGAGAATATGGAGAATACCTGAAATTTATAAGAATGTGTCAGCTTTTGTAGGAGGATGGATAACATATGCATGAGTTAGTAATTAACTAAATACTACTGTGCCAGATTGCTCATAATATTTTATATATATCGCTGACACGTTAGCAAATTCATATGACACTTTAAAATGTATGTATGAATCAATAAAAAAATTTCACATTATGCGTGTTAGTATATCAACAATATATATATATACAATACAGTACTTTACTATCTTATCTAACAACAAAACCTCATAGAACTGGAAAGTGAAAAACATAGAAAAGAATAACTATTTATAGTTTTCCATGCTAAGTTCCTGTGTGGGCACATGCTATGCATCTGAGTACTGATCTTTACTATATGTAAGTAAGCATGCATGCATGTATCTATCTTTACAGCTTACCCATAGACATTGTAGGGAATCCCTTGCTGGATGGCATAATGAGGGAAGGTGGCATGAGCAGAAGGGAAAGCTGCCCCCATTCCACCTTGAAGGCCTGCTCCATGAAATGATTTCATAACCCTAAAGTTCCTGCTCCCTCCTGCATTAACATAAAGTTGTCATATGTTTTTTCCATTAATAATTAGCAACAAAAAAACATGGTAAATAATTAAACAACCTAGCTAGCTAGCTAGCAAATAAAATGGCCATAATAAAAAGAAATAATGCTGTATATATCAAGTGTGCAATGTGCATATAATGATAAACAAATAAGGATGAGAATTTTTTAAAAAGTTACTATTATGGAAAATGAGCAACTTCCTAGGATAACTACCATCCTATTATCATGCACCTTGTTGAAAAGGAATGATAACTTTTTGAGATAACTGTTCCATATTTTCCATTTGTGTAATTACCATGCCCTATTTCCCTCTTTTACTGAAGCTTCACCTAAGTTTAAATTAAACTATACATGTAATTAAATTTATATTGAATGACCAAACTTGATGATATGTAGTTCTCATGATGAATCTCAGTAACCATGCACTAAATTTCTAACAGGCTTGTAAGCACTGAAGCATGTGGAGTTGATCAAGATTAATTATATCAAGAGATTTAGCAAATCATACGATAAGAAGTTTCTAAATTTATGAACTACTTAGGGATAGATCTCTGAAGAATGTACAGATTATTTTTTGCATAATAAAAATAAATAAAGATGTTGATGAAGAATTAATTGAAGGAGATAAATACCATGCAGAGGTGTTGTTGGTTTAGATCTCTGAAGGCCAAGAGAAGCAAGATTGCAATTAGCCCGTCTTCCATCGATCACCGGCGAAGGATCTACACAAGCTCGCGTTGCGGCCTCTGGATCGCCAAATGTAACCTAGCATTATTAAGAAAATTTAAGATAAATAGGGTAAGATAAATAAAGCACTGATTCAACCCTCACATATACATGTTTCTATAGATCAAATTATAAGGAACATATAAGTACCATATATGCACATAAGAAAAAAAGAAGAAATAAGATTGCATAAGTGTATACATAATTAATTGGAGTAGATCATATCTAGATGATGCTTAATTTTATCCAAAAAACAATATGTGCATATATATATGAAACATCTTAGATTCTTTGGTGAATATATGTACTCAAAAGAGAAGATCTCAGGTAATTAATGATATACAATATGCACATAAAATAAAAAGAAATTGTATCTGCACAACCCAACAAAGAGGAGGAGATAGAAAAGTAGATCAAGTTATAAGGAGAAGGAGAACTCACAAATCCATAGCCTTTGGATCTCCCAGTGTTCTTATCAGTAATAACAACAGCCTCTAAAATCTCCCCAAACTGCTCAAAGTGACTCCTGAGGGTCTGCTTTTGGGTCTCCCAAGCAAGCCCTCCAACAAACACCTTGGTGTAAGTGGTGTCTCCAAATTGTTGCCCTCCCATACTATGTGGAGTAGTACTCATGATCTAACTCTCAACACTCCTATTTTAGGAAAATATTTCAATATCTCTATCTATATATATCAAATCAAAAGGGGAAAAATAAGACCAGGGCAACTAGTGATGAAGTTGTGATAGAAGGAAATTCAATGGCCAATCAAACTAATAAGAGAAAGTTGTTAAAACCTTGTAGTATGTGTAGGTGTAGAGAGAGAGAGAGAGAGAGAGAGAGAGAGAGAGAGAGAGAGAGAGAGAGAGAGAGAGAGCAAAAGGTAAGCAAGGAGAGACCAGAGAAGGTAGAACCTTGAACAATATATATATCTATATATATAATAGTAGTCCCAAATCATGGTGGTGGTGTTCATATCACCTTTGTAGACTAGTCTTAATTATAAGGTCCAACCTGTATATATATATATATATATACTTTTTCTTAATTTTAAAAGAAAAGTAAAAAAAAAAAAAAAAGGGAAGAGCTAGAGCTCCAACCTGCAGAAGATGCAATTTTTTTTTCCTCTTTAAGTAAATTGGCCAATATGCCCTCGAAATTTTTTGATTGCATGTGCTTATGAGTGTGTTTGGTGGGAACGTACGTGGCTAGAGTGGCAAAAACGGAACGGAGTTGGCCGTGATTAGAACAGGAGAGGAAAAACCAAAAAATAAATGCTAATAATAAGTCTACAACCAAAAAGGTTGCAATCTTTATAATTTCTAATTTAATGATTTAAAGATTTAATTAATTTCTTTTAGTAAAAAATTAATAAAAAATGATAAGATTAATGTAGTAGATATAGTTGTTAGTTAAAAAGACAAAATTATAAGATTACAATACAAACTAGATTATACCCCCCCGGAGTGAGAGAGAGTGTTCGGCTACTACATTATCGACAGTACCAAGTATTTAGTGCTATCAAGTTTTCTACAATTAGATCTACCAATTTGATTAATTTCACCTGTTAGATTATACTATTTTTTCAACCACCTATTAAACCCTAGAAGTCCATTATTATCTTATCTACACATTTTTTCGTCTAAGAATTAAAAACATAATAATACTAATTACTAATTACTTATATATATATTATATATATATATATATATATATATATATATATATATATATATATATATATATATATATATATATATAGGCTGGTGTGTTTATTGAAGCACGTAGCTTTACGTGCTTATAAGTCATTTTCGATATTCGAACTTCTAAATCGACGATCGGCTCCGCTATACTTGATCTACAATATTTGAAATATCTAGAAAATAAATTTCATAATTTTTTGATATTATTTGCCTAGTGATCGACAAAATCAATAATTTTAATAGTCGTGGTGAGCTGTTTGTAAGTTTAATAGTGTAGAAATATCCAAATCATATAAAATTTTGCTAAATTTCTTTTATATTATATAAAATAAGATTAATATTTTAAATTTAAAATTTTAATGTCATATCATCATATTTTGTGAGATTTTTATTTTCAGTCGTTGATTTTGAGCCCTTTCGATCACTCGGCAAATGATATAAAAAAATCACAAAATTTATTTCTAGATATTTCAAATACTCTAGATCAAGTTTAACATAGCCGATCATCAATTCAGAAGTTTAACTTATAAGTACATATGCCTTTTTACTTATAAAAGCACCCCGGCACTTATATATATATATAGAGAGAGAGAGAGAAAGAGAGAGAGAGAGAGAGTAAAACTTATATACTTTTAAAAATACAAGTCCAATCATATTTGTGAATTTTTTACCATTGAATTTGTATTGAAATTTGTACAATTGTATTTTCTCTTTCACTCTCTTTGATTGATTTTATAATTACACAAATTCCAATACAAATCCGATAGTAAAAAAATTTACAAGTATAGTTTGACTTGTGCTTTTAAAAGTATATAAGCTCTATATATAATTGAACTCCTATATTTTAAAAAGTAACAAGTCATTGATGGTTATAAATTTTTAGCTCTTGGATAAAAAGATGTGTGAATAGAATGATAATGGACCCCTTGGATAAGTGAGTGGTTGGTGGAATAAAATGATCTAAGTAATAAAATTAGTCAAAGGGATAGATCTAATGGTAAAAAACTTATAAGCACTAATTATTTGGTGCAGAATAGTAGTCGGTATATATATATATATATATATATATATATATATCATGCGTAGAGCTTATATATTTTTAAAAATATAAATTCAAATATGCTTGTTTTTATTTGACTTTACAAAAGTACTAATTTTAATATAAATTTTATAATAAAAAAAATTACAAGTATAACTGGGCTTATATTTTTAAAAATATATATACTCTAATATATATATATATATATATAGAGAGAGAGAGAGAGAGAGAGAGAGAGAGAGAAAGAGAGCTTATATATTTTTAAAAGTATAAACACATTCATATTTGTGAATTTTTTAATATTGAATTTGTATTAGAATTTATATTTTTTTATTTTTCTTTCTCTTTTTAAGTTGACTTTACAATAGCACAAATGTCAATACAAATTTAATAATAAAAAAATCACAAGTATAAATTAACTTATACATTTAAAAATATGTAAGCTCTACTTACTCTCTCTCTCTCTCTCTCTCTCTCTCTCTCTCTCTCTCTCTATATATATATATATTGGTTAGGGGGACAGGATCAACGTACAGGAGAATCTTATAGGATAAAATAGCTACGGATTTGCTTAAGCCATGTGTTTGATCCCTGCAATCTTATCCTATATTTATCACCATTTATGAGCCCTTTTTGTTTTAATACTTGTATTTTTTCATTTAATTAATTCTTTCAATTCTAGCTATCAAATCAAATGCTTAAATAGAATATGGTGCATCAAAAAATAAGCAAAAAACTAGTTGGCCCAAATAATGGTTAATTAAGAAAGATGAACAAAAGTACTGATTAGGTAAAGAGCAATCTTATATAATGGTGTAATTAATTCTCATTCAAAATAATTGTGTTCTACACATGGCAAGTGATTTCTTAAGGATGTTAAATTCCACAAAAGAGATAATGTTTGTCATTCTCAATGATTTAGTGGGAGACCCGATTAGGAGACAACCTACATAACACCATCATTTACTATGTACTTTTTGACATTAATTTTAAAATACAATTTCCCATTGCAGCGACAGCTATGGCATTCTCTACCATCAGAGTTTATTATGTTTAGTGTGACTCCACGTACGTTTACATCTTGTAATCCAATTAATTTTGTATACTTTATTATATATTAACTATGGTGTAGGTGTAGAGTTTGGAACCTTAGTGTTAGACATGCATGCATGGGAGGCTACTCATTTGCTTGACTTGTTCAAACATCTAATATGGTAAAAATTATGTCTAAATATGTCGTCTATCCAAATATATATTATTATTATTCTCTCGCTTTAATCAGGTAAAATTCATCAGAATTTTATCATAAATTATTCTCTAATAAAATTATTTTGGTAAACATATATTAAATTCATATGATTTATAAATTATTAATTTTGAATCGGTTATCCAATCTTTCAAAATTTTAATTTTATTATTTTATTTTTTAATTTGTTTGATTTTAATTAGTCGCGATATGTTGACTTTAAAATTTAAATTAATTACTTTAATAAATTTATAGTTATAAAAATTATATGAAATATATAAATTAAATCTGTAAAAATAAACCGCATATTCAAATTTTGACATAAATATACTCTTGAGCAATCAAATTAAACATATTGAAGGATTAGATAGTATACGTACGTTTTTATATTAGAAATAAGATGTCGATCGCGTTAAAGGTTATTAAAATTTCGGAACCTATTCCCTGATGCTAAATTAAATAATAATTTGGATGGGTATAATTTTGATGTCGACATATGTGAAATGAAGCAGGAAGAAAAAATCAAATTGTGTACGTTTTTTCATGGCATGCGTGATGCAGTAATTCTAATGCGATAAATGGGGATTATGAAGCTACTAATTAGATAACAAAACAGACACTTTTACATCATTAATTTGAAACTTTTTTAAGAAAATTTTAAATTCTCTTAAAGGAATCTCTAGCTCTAAGACCTTTTTAGATATATATATATATATATATATATATATATATATATGTTGTACGTTACTCACCTGGCATGGATATGGATTCTTCATTAATCACCGAGTTTAATTTAATCATCCAACAATAAATTAAAGACCAGATTCAAGGAATACAAAGAGCTAGCAGATTCAATGAACTTCACGCTCATACATGCATGGTTTCATTAACTAGTCTTCGCCCATGGTATACATAAAAACATAGAACAAAATGACCCCTCAATTTTTATCATACGTTTTCTCAACATTCTATTTTTAAAAATTTTCCTAATCTTAGTCAAATAATTTAAATTTTTTATTATTAATTAAATTCAATTCCAACCCATACAATTTGGAAAGTTCTACTTATACATTTAATTTAAGATGTGCATCGTGGAATAAATTTTACTGATCATTTCGAAATAATTGATGAGTATATTTTATTTTTGAATGAATAAGATATATATTATTCACGCTTTTTTGAATGTCTGAATATTATTTATTTATTTTTTTTAATTGATTGTAGTTGTCTATGGATAGTAAATCAAATAGTAGTATTAGCTTTATAGGGAGAACAAAATAAGTAGTTGTCGCGGACGTTGATTGGTTTGGCGGCGAATTTTCTGGCAGTTAGGTGGTCACATTATGGCAAAATTTGTCGCCTATTGCAGCTTATGCTCAGCTCGGCTCAGCTCAGCTCAGAATTATTAAGCCCTGAAAGCCAAAAGCGCGATTGCCGTTAAGAAACTCCAGCACAGCTTTTGTTGACGAAATAGTTTGATTAGTCATGCGATTTACTCTACGTCCAAATCTAATAATTTGCAAAAATAATAAGAATAAATCACTCCACATTAGGGATGGTAATTTAGCTCGCTAAGCCAATTCGAGATCGAATCGCTCGTTTTTTGGGTCACTCGCTCGAGTTCGGCTCGATAACAGCTAGTATTACTATTTAGATTTTAGATCATCAATTTTTTATAAATTTTAATTTTTTAATTTTTTTTTTCAATTTTATACCTAATAGTATAGAAATGAAAATTAAATTTGTTGTTCGCAAGTCAGCTCGTGTTCGGCTCGTTAATAAACAAGCCGAACAAAAGTCGAATTTCAGCTCGATATTTAAACGAGCCAGCTCGTGTTCGGCTCGTTTATTAAACGTATCCCAGCTCGCTCGTGTTTGGCTCGTTGACACCCTACTCCACATTCTTTAGTTTTTTTCTTTTTTTTCTTTTTTTTTCTATAGTAGTAATGAGCACCAGCTAATAAAGAAAAGTATCTTACGCTATTGGATCGGTCGGTATCTTGCTCGTTCACATGACCCACCTGTCCAAAAAGTGAACCAACTCCGACTGGGCCTTAGAAAATTTGTCATGGGCCGGGCCTTTTTTTGGGCCTTTTTGGGTGATATAAAAAGATGTTACTTGGTATTTAAAAGTATTATTATTAATTAATATATAATGATAAATATTGTGTTGGGATAATTACATTAGTTCAATTTTGTGGTGAAATTAATATGAAAACGATGTGGAGGGGAGGAGCTTCATCTTGCTTTTATTTTTATTATTACTATTTGTTTTTTTTTTTTTTTTATAATTATTTTTTATTTTTATATTTTGTCCTGACATGTTACCTTTTCGACAGCTGTTTCTGACCTTTATCTTGTTGACCGGAAAAGGCTGACCGTTGAACGTCTTGGAGGACAGAAGAAGCATGGGATCTCTTTCCATAGACAAGTGGGCCCCACACCGATCGGCTCGGCGCGGCTCAGCCGGCTAAAACGCCGTCCACGAGCCAACGCACTCAGGCTCTCACACGTGGCACCCTCTTTACCATTTTTTCATTATATAATAAAAGAAAGAAAAGTAATTAATTTTATTTTTTATTTGTTAATTTGTAATAAATAATATATATATATATATATATATATATATATATATATATATATATATATATATATATATATATAATTGGACTGGAATATTAGTAGGGATGTCAATAAATATGGATATTCGAAATTTTATTTTAAAATTCGTCGGATTCGGATTCGGATTCGGATTCAGATTTTGGATTTCGGGTTCATATTCTGATTTTTGAAAATCCGGCCCGAATTCGACCCGTTGACATCTCTAAATATTGGTGGCAAATTGCTCGATGATGGAGCCTCTGAATCGATAATCGGCACCGTTGAATATGATCTAAATTACTGGAATTATTTATAAATAAATTTTCAATTTTTTTGAATTATTGACCTAATGAGCAAAGGGTTGCAAAATTTGTAATTTTAATGATAGATATGGAACGTTTACTCGTTTAACAGTGTAAGAAAATATAAATCAATTAACTTTTGATTATAAAATTTTTAAACTATTTAAAACAAGATCTATACTCTAGATCTTGATTGCAAAATTTATATTATCACTTTTTGAAAAATATTCATTTTCAGCCGTTCATTTTATGTCCACTTGATAAAAAAAAAAAAAATATTGAAAAGATATGAAATTTGATTTTCAAATAGTTTAAATAGTCTAGATTATTTTTAACGGTACCGATCATTATTTTGAAAGCTCCATTATCGAAAATAAATCGATAGCAATGGAGTTCGTTTACTAGCCATAGTATTCAGTCAAACACTCTCTCTCTCTCTCTCTCTCTCTCTCTCTCTCTATATATATATATACATATTATTTATTTATGTGTTGGGTATGGACGGATTAATGGGCAGAGAGAAAAAAAGAGGCCCATTTAACTGTACAGCCCATTATAATTTGGGCTAGACTGGGCTGCAATTAAAATTACCAGCATCTTCTTCTTATGCTTAAAAAAAAAAAAAAAAAAAAAAAAAAAAAAAAACCATATTGCACAGCTGCAGGAACTTTAGTAGGAGATCGAAGTCCCAATATATTTTTTTTATATATATAATTCAAACTTTTATGATGATATAGTGGCCCAATCCAAATGAAACATATATGATCATCGTCACGTAAATCATCGATCCGTTCTCTTTCTTCACATAACTTACCGTGCATCGCGCGCATTCTAAGTTCATTATGTGCAATTGCAGACCGCGATTCTGCTGCGATGAACAAGAGCAAGTGTGTGTTTCCTTCTTCCAGTCAGCTTAGACTAGCTTAGATGTGACTTGATTTGTAGAATAATAAATTTTCTTAAAAGAAAAGTCGCAGTGCCCCGCGTCCCAATCTACTATCTCCATTCCAAAGACTCTAATCAAGTTCTTTAAAAAAACAGTGTCATTGAATTTAATAGAACATAATCTTCTAAAACCGGATTAGCTGAATCTGGTGTAATGGGAGCCACTTGGGAGAGGAGTTGACTACAAAACAATTTGCCTCATATGTTTCCAAAATTTGCATAAATTAAAGTTTATTTTCTTTTTTCTCTCTCTTTCTCTCTCAACTCGACAAAAGGAAACTCCCACAACACGTTGCTATCGCAAAATAGCGAAATGGCCAATCATCTGGATCTTCCAACACACAATTGCACTTAATTTTGTTCAACTTTGATTTCTTTTCTCTTATATGGCATGCAGTACTAAAAAAAAAGAATATTAAGGCATGTTACTCGTTCGTAATTGCCGGCCACAATTAACATGTAAAATAATAAAAAAAAATCGATATATTAGTTTTTTTTTCTTTCATTGTACTGTGTATCAATCCTTCTAGTTGAAAAATATGAGGAGAAGAAATTTTGTTGAGTCAAAAATTTTGAATGGAAAACATCCTATTCTTTCTTATTGCCCGTAAAGCGTTGAAATTCAAGTGAAAAAAAATGATCATACTTACTTAACACAATTGATTAAGAATTTGATAGTTAGTGTATGATATTATAATTTTAAAATTTTATTACTTTCTATTTCTAACTAATATCATTTAAAAAAAAAAAAAAATGAACGTGATGATCGCAATCTTTCTCTATAAAAACAAAAACCAAGCGAAAAAAAAACTTATAAATTAAAATAAATATTTAAAATTGGGATGCATAATACTTACACAGCTCACTAAACTATCTTGATGAAGTTGCTTCATACCCAACTGCACAAGAGAAATGGTGCTTTGATGTCCATTTTATGATCTCTTATTAATTTGTTTCATACTTGTGTTTCATACACATCTACACGAGAGAAATGGTGCTTTGATAACCACTGTGCGAATAAAATAAAATAAAATAAAAAAAAATAAAATTGGACGAAATCATGCATAATATTTTAAGATATCAAGGACTAGCTACTACGTACTAGAGAAAATAAAAAAATGATCCTAAAAATATTTGTCTAAGTAAGCACCATATCACATGCCATGTGATCAAACAACTTAAAATAATTGTTCCCTCTTTGCCTAACCTGCTCCCCACTTTCACACTAGCAATCAAGCACAAAATTTCCTAGCTCGAGAGTAATGATGTCTATCTCTTAAACTAATATTGGTTATGTTTCCTGTTCCCTTGAACGTAACAATTGACTTGGACATCACAAACCT
Source organism: Tillandsia fasciculata (assembly GCA_029168755.2). NCBI lineage: Eukaryota > Viridiplantae > Streptophyta > Magnoliopsida > Poales > Bromeliaceae > Tillandsia > Tillandsia fasciculata. Next base: position 19,219,903 of record CM054946.1, on the reverse strand, counting down.
CACACCTCAACAAAATACATAATAAAATAATAAACTCCTTATGTGTGTTGTGTGTGTGTATATATATATATATATATATATATATATATATATATATATATATATATATAAAATTTTATGAGTATAGAGCTTTTCCGATTTATAAATTATTTTTGATATTAAAATTTTTAAATTGATGATTAATTTTATTAGACTCGATATAGAGTATTTAAAATATTTAAAAAATAAAATTTATAATTTTTTAATATTATTTATTTAGTGAATGAAATATTTCAAAATTAATAATTTTAACGGTCGTGACGAATCGTTTGAAAATTATCAGTGTAGAAATATTTAAATCTTATAAAATTTTGATGAAAAATTCTGTATACTATATAAAATAAGATCAATATTTTTTATTTATAATTTTAGTGTCATGTAATTATATTTTGTAAAATTTTTATTTTTAGTCATTGATTTTGAATTATTTTGATCATTAGACAAATAATATCAACAAATTATAAAATTTATTTTTTAGTTATTTTAAGTAATTTATATAAAATATAATAGAGCCGGTCGTTGGAATTCTAACATGGAAAATAAATTATTAATATAAAAAAATTATATTTTTTAAAAATATAGTACTCTCTCTCTCTCTCTCTCTCTCTCTCTCTCTCTCTCTCTCTATATATATATATATATATATATATATATATATATATATATGCAGGATTTATATATTTTTAAAAGCACAAATCAATTTATACTTGTAAATTTTTTATTATTAAATTTGTACTGAGATTTATGTTTTTTACTTGATTTTTTTTTTCTTTAGTTGATTTTACAAAACATAAATTTCAATACAAATTTAATAATAAAAAATTTATGAATATAAATAAATTTATATTTTTAAAAATATATAAACTATACTCTATATTTTTTTATTTTTTTTTTTTCTCATGGTCCATATGAGCCAATCACTGGCTAGATCCAACCCAAAAGGATTATAATATAATATCAAAAGTTAAGAGAAAATACCTTATCCATAAAGATATTTCGTTTTATAAATCACTGGTATATATACTAAAATAACATATCAACTTATTACGTGCATGTTTACTTGTGTAACATGAAATAGGAAGGTACGTAGTCACGAGGACATTTAAAATGTTCGAAATTATTTCAAGTCATAGAATAACATCATTTGATAAAAAGCAATGCTGTACACTTTATTTATGGCGTACAATATACATTATGCTTATTTAAAAATAAAAATTCATTCACTCACTTTAAAATAACGAGTAAAATTTATTTTATTAAAAAATTATATAAAATATAAGATGTATATTCAATTGAAATATACAAAAAAAATATTTTTTTTTTGATAAACAATAATATTATTTATATATTCTATTTGAAATATAAGATATACACCATATATATATATATATATATATATATATATATATATATATATATATATATATATATATATATATATATATATTCAAAAATGAAAACTCAAACAATGGTTATTTTTATTTCTCAGTAACACTATTAAAATAGCATTATTAAAAGAAGATGCCAAATCCGTAACACTAAAAAAGTGATTTTTTTTTATTTCTCAGTAAAATAAAATTTCGATTTTTTTTTTAAAAAATTAACATTTACTAAAAGCAAGCGGGCCCCACAGTAACTAACGGCAGGGGCGAGCCGTTCGAGGCACCCGTACAGAGAGGGCGGGCCGTTCGAGGCGCGGCAGTCCCGCAGGTGCAGACGCATATGCAGATGCAGACGCAGACGCTGACGCCGTCAGTCCCGACGCCGTTTCGTAATCGGCAGTGATTGCTCCGCCGACAGAACGGAACGGGGTCACGGACTCGGCTGTCACGGTCCCCCACTCACCGTACTACTGCTCACTAATTTCACTTTTTTCCCTCCAATTTTACCGCTGCTGCAGCTCTGCTTTTTTATTTACCAAAATACCCTCCGAATTCGTGTTATTTACCATCAACTACTCCGATAGCGATGCAATCCTCACCGTCCCATTCGCCCAGTTGGCACGTGACCCCCACAGGGAGTATTGCGTGAACCTGGCCCACTGTGGGCCCCTCCCCGAGATTTTATTTTATTTTTTTCTCAATTATTTGCTCTCAACTCAATTACTTTTTTTGAAACTTTGATTCAATGCGTGATGGCACGTTTTATTCATAATCTGTTCAACATTATTTTTCAATTCCAATGCTTAATTAACTTCGCTAAACAACACGGTGTTTAAAGTTAATAAATTTAAAAGGATGATATTTTGTGGACCGGGTCCATAGAATAAATTATCGAACAGCGGGTCTGCTACGATGGTAAGAAAAAAAAAATCCGAAAAAGATTCTCTGCTGTACGGTGATGGGAGGCAACATAATGGGATTCGGTGGACCCTACACCCCCACGCCCTTTGATCCATCCCATCCCTGGTCTCCTCTCTCCCCGTCCATACACCGTACACCAGGTCTTGTCGAATCCCATGGTGTCCTTCGCCTACGTGTCAATGGCCTATTGGTCGGACTCGAATATCTAAGCTTTCTATCATAGACCATGAGCTAATAAAGGGTAACACCCAAAAAAAAAAAAACCAAAAAAACAAACCTTGCTCCTCTTTGTCCCGTTGTGCTCGGCTTCGGGGGGTAATTACTAGGAAAGTCGTGGCAATTTCGTGATTAAAAGCATTTCCAAAGGTAATTAATTATTCAGTGGCGTCTTACGTAATTAAGTGGAAAATTAAGGGTAGTTATAGTTCATAAACTTGGGGCGTGGAGTTTGTTGGGTGGACGGGTCGCGGTTCTGAATCCACGATCCGATCTCGGTTCCAGTGATGAGGATTCGCGCGTGAAATCACGTCCCCTCGTTCTTGCTCGCGTTGTACAATCTAACTAGTGCAATTTTTTAAAAAATAAATAATTTTAAAATACAAAATAATACTAATGATAAATAATTAAATTAGTTATAATTTTATAAAGAGTATGATAATTAATTTATAAAGCTATTTAATTCATTAAATATGTTGTATTATTTTTATCAAATTTTAATTTTTTGTTTCTTATATAATAGGTATTGATTAGTGTTTTTGACTACTATATTTTTTTAAAAAAATATTATTATAATTAAAAATAATATTTTTAATATTCTAATAAAATTGTGTGGCTCTATATTTTTAATTTACTCAAAATTTTATTTATATTTTAAGTTGACAAAATATTTTATGAAAAATGCTTCTTGTACACTTTAAATAGGATGTATATCGTATATTCCACCTATTTCAGAATGGAGTGAATTTTATTAGTTATTTCAAAATAATTAGTAAATTATATCCTATCCTAGAATGGATGGGATGTATATTGTACATCCAAAAGTGGGTGTATGAATAGTATTGTTCATATTTTATTCCTTAAATTGATTGCGTGACGGGACATGATTATTATCTAAATTGTCTACTATAGAGATAAATTTAATAAAAAACACAATTAATTGTTCTCGCTTAGTACAGTGTACACTCTTCCTGGAACCTTCGTTTTCTTGCTCTACTGTGCTTCTTACTATGTTGGCGGCTGCTAACTTGTGATTTAAAATGCAAGATATTGTTCCAGGATTCACAGTCAAATAGAGAAGCAAAGTATTTTATTCTGTAGATAATATAATAATAATAATAATATACATCGTTTATTCGAAAGTTCAATATCAAAAATAATTTAAAATCACAAAATTTTTTGTATTTTAAAAACACACAATTCTAGCTATATATATATATATATATATATATATATATATATATATATATATATATATATATACTTATATATTTTTAAAAATACAAGTTCATTCATATTTGTAAATTTTTTATCATTAAATTTATATTTTTTATTTTTTTTCTCTTTCTTTAGTTGACTTTATAATAGCACAAATCTCAGTACAAATTCAATAATAAAAAATTCATAAGTATAAATTAGTTTGTACTTTTAAAAATATATAAGCTCTACTTTATATATATATATAGAGAGAGAGAGTCCGGCTATTATACTATTAATAGTACCAAGTTATTAGTGCTATTAATTTTTTTATTCATAGATCAGTCTTTTGATCATTTTTATCCGTTAGATTTTACTATTTCTCCAACCCACCTATTAAACCCAAGGGGCCCATTATTATCTCAACCATACTTTTTTTAATCCAATAGTTAAAAACTTAACAGCACTAATAACTTGATACTATTAATAATATAGTAGCCTTAGTCTCAGGCTACTATACTATTAATAGCATCAAATTATTGGTACTATTAAATTTTTGACACTTATATGAAAAGATGTATGATTAGGATGATAGTGGGCCCTATGGATTTAGCGAGTGGTTAGTTGAATAGTATAATTTAAGGATTATAAATGATCAAAGGTGTTGATCTAAAGATAAAAATTTTGATAGCACAAAGTATTTGATACTATTGATAGTATAGTAGCCGAACTATCTCTATCTTTCTCTCTCTCTCTCTCTCTCTCTCTCTCTATATATATATATATATAATTTTATTAGTTTGTAGCTTTGGCAAGTATACTAATTTGTTTTGTTGGTTTACTTATCAGTTTTATTATAAGCCATAAAGAATTTAATAATTGGCACCCAATGTTTTAAATTGAAAATTTAATTACTTTGCATTCTTAATCATATTCATTTATAGATGATAAATTATACATTTGTGATATTTTGATTTTTAACCTATAATTAAAAATAATTTTTATTTAAACTTTAAAAATTATTATAATCAAAATTTATAATTTAATTTAATTAACTAAATATAATGCATCACTAACATAAAGATGATATGATCGATATATATATCTTAATTACTCGTCGATCACAATATTAATATATAGTTTTTAAATTAGTTTAATTGAACTATAGAGTTAGATTACAATAATATTAAAAATTCAAATAATAATTTAAAATAAATTAAGATTTAAGGACAAAAGTGTCACTTTATTATAAGTTGAGGAACAAATGAGCAATTTATTATTATTTTTTAAAAAATAAATAAAATAAATAGTATATTATATTTTATTTATTTTTAAAAATTTAACTATATTTTAAATTTAAATCGTAAGTAAATACAAACCGAGTGAACGGGGAAAGCGCGGTGAGAAGAGGAGTTTTTCGCGGAAAAACGCGCGAGATCTCGCCAGCGTGGTGGAAGGCGGAGAAAAAAACTGTTAAAAGGAGGGGAGGCAGGCAAGCCAAAGCGGAACCGGCAGCGGAACCGGCAGTTTCTTTCTGCAGAACCAACACAAATAATAATAATAATAATAATAATAATAATAATAATAATTTAATTTAAAACCACACACAAATAATAAAATAAAATAATCAACACAAAACAATATTTTGTATTCTACATTACGCTAATTTATTTTATTTTATTTTTTTTAAAAAATGTTTTTAAGAATTTTATGCGTCTCTCTCTCTCTCTCTCTCTCTCTCTCTCTCTCTGTTAAAGGACGAGGGAGGTCTCTCCTCCCACCACTCACTTGGCCCCCTCCCTCCCCACCGTTCCTTTACCTTCCTCAGCTGTCGCTTCCACAGCGACCCCTTCGTGCTCAAACCCCACTATCTTCGTCGAGCTCCGACGACGCTTTCGAGTGCGGAACCCTGAAGCGCTTCGGATCGGAGTCGAGAGAAGAAGCGCCGCCGAGCGAGCTCTCTTTCGCCCTTAATGGTGGTTCCTGACCCTGTTTTTGGGGAAATCGAAGAGTTTCTTCTCAATTTTGGGAGGTTTTGAGCTGATTCGGCTTAATTTTGAGTGAGATCTCATTCTCTCCTCCTTTTCTACTCGATTTCTCGGTCTCGAAGTTGAATTCGTTCGTCTCTTTGGCTTTTGGAGTTGAAGCGTCGAAATTGAGCCTCGCAGTCCCAAATCGGCGGAACCCTAAGCCAAATTTCGAGTTTTAATCGCCAATTTCTTATTCCTGGGCACCAAATTAGCGGTTTTGGGGGGGGTGGTGTTTACTTCACATGCTTCTCGGTAAATCCGGACAAAGATAAGGGGGATAGAACTACTTTTACACCCCATTAAGCCGCTAAAGATCCAATTTTTCCGTTTCAAAAGTAGGAGAGAGAGAGAAGAGGGGGGTATTTCGTGGAGGGGGGCTCGTTTAGTCGTTTTGCTTACCAAAGAGAGTTAAAAGCGGCAACTGACCAGAAGAGATAAGAGAGTAGGGGTGCAGGTGCTACTATAGTAGAGGGTGTAGTAGCGGACCTTTTCCCAAAGGATCAAGGCGACGCCTTTCGCTTAGGTTTATCCCTAGGGTTTCTAGAGGGAGAGGCGGGGCTTCAAAGGGCTTGGGAATTATTGCCTGGATCAGTGGGACTTTTATAAGTATTAAAAAGCTGGTTCTGGGAGCTAAGAGCAAGGGATCGTTATTTTCTCGGTCTCGGTTTCAATTTTGAGGTCACTGTGTAGAGATTGGTGGAGAAATGGGGTAGATCAGAATAAGAGTTGCATCACTGCTCTGTATTCGCCTTCTTTCAATTCTCAGTTCTTCTAATTGAGCTTTAGGAAGAGATTGTTGCGAAATTCCTCATGGCGACTTCAATTCGTACAGCTGAGGGATTACCCGGGCCAGGTGAGCTTCTTCCTTCTCTTGCAATTCTTCTTAACTTTGGTGTTAATGGCTCTGATTTTGCCTTCTACTTAGATTTTTGGGGAAAATTGGCGTTTTTTTCATGTTGGGTTGAATTGGTAGAGTCGGCCTTGTGCTACCTGTTAATTATTAGATAACTGTTCTGAAGAATTTTGATGTTTGTAGAAATATTTATCATTGAGAGGACCAATTTTAAGTTTATCTAGCTTAGTGGATCAGTCATTTTTCCCTTGTTCTTTTTGGTTTTGGGGCTAATTCTCTTTAAATTCGTAGGCGAGGTGCTTATTTCTGTGTTTTCTGCTTAGATTACAAATGTTTTTGACTTTTCATCTCCTTTTGCTGCTCCCGTAGATCGCCTTCTTTTGTTGGCCTCTGAGATCTCTTTAATGGCTTTTCTTGTTTCAAGGCTCGTTATTCATGAATTATGAGTCAAGCAGATTGTAGTTCTTATCGGGTTATGAAATTCTGTTATAAAACTAAATTTTACTGCGCCTCATGGGAGCATAGCCCCAGCAAAACTTGGATTTTCTTAGATAATTGCAAATTTTAAGTTTACGCTGAAGGAACTGCAGAACTGGTCTTAATTGACTCATGCTCATATTTGTTGTAAATCTAAATTGGAATTTGTAGGTCTTTTCTAATATATTGATCGAAACATTATGCCTGTAGGGACCTCTGGTGATGCCTTGTTTCGCGAGCTCTGGCATGCATGTGCAGGAACTCTGGTTACAGTTCCCTATGAAGAGCAGCGAGTCTATTACTTTCCTGAGGGTCATATGGAACAGGTAACAGTAGTTCTATATCCCCAAAATTGGCCGTTCTTAATGAACGAAGCGGATAGCATGCAGCATGCTACCCCTCTCTCTCTCTCTTTCAAAAGAGGGATGTGTTACTGTGTTCTTCAAAGCTCTTAGAAGTGATACTCATATTCTATATACTGCATCCAGGCCTCTATTCTTTTAAATTCCTTTCTTCTTAGCAAGACAGTTGAAATTTCACTCTGTTACCAAGCAACAGTAGAGTTTGCTAGCTATATAGATGAACAATTGGCTATTTAATTACTGAGACTTTGGATGCTAAGCATAGTTGATAATGGCTGCTTATCACGTACTGAATTTTTTTTTGTTTTTGTTTTTTCTCCTTCTGTTCTCTTGAAGCTTGAAGCATCAACAAATCAGGGGCTTGACCAGCAGATGCCCGTGTTCGATCTACCATCGAAGATCCTATGCAAGGTCGTCAATGTTCGACTACAGGTTAGTTCAATTGAGTCATGTTGTTAGATGTTGATATTATGATTGTATATAAGATTCGCTTATCGTCTCTTTTACATCTAGGCTGAAGCAGATACGGATGAAGTTTTTGCACAGATAACTTTAATGCCTGATGCAAATGTAAGTAATTTTTTTTATTGGTTACATATTGTAATTCCTTGTGCCAATTTTCTACTATGGGTGGTGTTAATTGCAATGTAGGTATGTCACACTCTAACAGCTGTAGAAACTACAGGATGTCGGAAGTTTCTATTTCTTTTCTTTTAATTTTTGTAGGACATTTTTTTTCTTGTTATATTTATCTGATGGATATCTTTCATTCTGAATCATCTAACTACTGTTTTTTTTTAAATCTATACTTTAATCTTTTCTTGCTATTTCTCATCATCATAGTATCTAAGTGTAGTTTTAGTATCTATATGACCTCTTTTTCTTGCTATTTCTGTTCAGCAAAGTGAGGTCTTAAGTCCAGACCCTGCACAACCTGAACCTGAAAGGTGCACAGTCCACTCATTTTGTAAGACACTAACTGCTTCGGACACAAGCACTCACGGTGGATTTTCAGTTCTTAGGAGGCATGCAGACGAATGTCTACCTCCACTGGTCAGCCACAGTAGATATTTTTTCCACTATGGTCAATTTACATTTTAAATTAGTGTCACCTCTTTTTTTTTAGAATTTTTTTGCATCCATCACATTTATCTTCCTTTGTTCTTTGTGCAGGATATGTCTCAGAACCCACCATGTCAGGAATTAGTTGCCAAAGATCTTCATGGGAACGAGTGGCATTTTCGTCATATTTTTCGAGGTGTGAGCATTGTTTTTTTTGCTTGCTGGATAAGATTGCTTCTTTTTACTAGTTTAAGGAACTTTGGTACTCCGTTAGTTCAATTTGATGTGCGTTTAAGATCTTATTTCATTCACTATGATATCTTTTACAATATCTTTTGATTCATGGTACTGTCTTCCTGTTAATGTAGTTGTGTAATATCCATCATATGGTAAGGCTTTGATTTTATATGGTAACAGTATTGCTATTCATTATAAGTCTCTGGCTATTGAGTGCCAACTAATGGGCCAGTTGGTAAAGAGTGCTTGAAAGTTTTAGTTTATACTTGCTCAAAGAATACCTACTTTATGTTTAGGTAGTTTAGTCTCATAGAAATGTTGGCTCGTTGAATTTTTGGCCTCAGTATAAGAATTTAGTAGGCATATATAGCAATCCTTTCTGATGGTTAAAACTGAGAGCTAGGGCTACATAACATTCTCCTCCATTACCATTTCTTTCAGGGCAACCTAGGCGCCATTTGCTCACCACAGGGTGGAGCGTCTTTGTCAGTGCAAAAAGATTGGTAGCTGGTGATGCATTTATATTTTTGAGGTCAGCAGATAGTTCTTTGTAGGGCGATTAGCCAATTGTATATCACCGTCTCATCGTGGATGGTTTTTTTTTTTTACTGAAGATCCTGATATCGCAACATAGTCTTGACTTTTCACTTGAATGCTCAAGTTCTAATTCCCTCATTTTTTGTAAATTCCATCTCTAGCTGCTAAAGAAATTTGACAATGTGCAACTAATCTCTTTTCTATAAAATGACTTTTTTGTGGTCCTTTTTCAAGCACACCAAAATGAGGATGCTATCTTACGGGAGTAAAATGGTCATTATACAGGAGTATAATGATCATATTATAGAAAAACCTTAGAATTTTGTTTTATATATGGTTAGAGATGAATTTGTGATATATGTGAGAGTTGAGCGACTAGATTGTTCAAGTGGCTAGTTAAGGGACTATGTAGTAATATCAGGATGGTAAAGTGACTGTCCATACATTTCACCTCATTTTCTTTGTCCAATTTGTTCTTTGGTGCATTCATTCCTATAATTTAGGGATCTTTATTTGCTATATGTGGCAGAGGTGAGAATGGTGAGTTGAGGGTTGGTGTAAGGCGATTAATGAGGCAACTGAGTAACATGCCATCGTCTGTCATATCGGGTCATAGCATGCATCTTGGAGTTCTGGCTACTGCTTCCCATGCTATTTCTACTGGAACCCTCTTTTCTGCATTCTACAAGCCAAGGTTTGACTCTTCTTTTACTCAAATTGATATTAGCTTCTGAGACCATCTAAGAAACAACAGATTATTCTAAGCAAGCTTAGATGACGAAGCACACATCAATAACAGTTTTTCTCTTCTTAAACTCACTTTTATAGTTCTGGCATGAAATGTGTAGCTTTCTAATGGTAATTTGATGATAGATAAATTTAGCTTCCATATCTGCTTCGACAGTAAATTATGAACTCTTAAGTAACAGTTCCTCTGTTACACAGAACAAGCCGATCTGAGTTTGTCGTAAGCGTCAACAAATATCTTGAAGCCAAAAATCGCAAGTTATCTGTGGGCATGAGGTTTAAGATGAGATTCGAGGGTGATGAAGCTCCTGAAAGATGGTATATGCAATTGATGAACAATTCACACATAATTAAGCTCCAACATATCTAGCAAGGTCTTATTTTTCAATATTGCAGGTTTAGTGGCACTATTATTGGTTTTGTAGATGCTTCGACTTCTCGATGGAAAGATTCAGAGTGGAGATCTTTGAAGGTAGAGCATGCTTTTCTCAGAATATTTTATATTAGAAATATCATGTTGGATAGTCTTGTCATTTTTTGTTCCTTAGGTTGTTTTCATTTCGTTCATTTCTCTTGGTTGTCTCATTTTATGTTATGGGAGTGATACGTAGGTTCAATGGGATGAACCGTCAGCAATTCCACGACCAGATAGAGTTTCACCATGGGAAGTGGAGCCTCTTGTTGCAATTAATCCTACAATATCCCAGCCTGCACAGAGAAATAAGCGCGCACGACCACCACCTTCACCTTCAGTAGCGACAGATCTATCTTCAGCATTTGGTATGGTAGTCGCCAGTCATATTTTGATTCTATCACTTTATGTGATTGTTAGATGAATTAATTGTCTAACAGTACTAGTGTAATCACTCGTATGTTTTTTTTTTTTTTTTTTTTTTTTTTTTCCTTTGAGGAAAGGTAGCATGCTACTTTAGTCGCTGGTCGTATATATTTATATTTGCGGGGACTATTCATTGATATATAGCCATTACTCTATTTTATCTTAAACTATGTGTGTAAATAACATTGACTGGAGTAATATTGGAGTAATTTTCTTCATTTACAACTCATTGCCTTGAGAAACAAACAATGATCTGCTTAGGAGCATGAAATTTCTGACTCAGTTAATCCATTTATACTTCTTATTGTAACTAACAAGGCATATTTCTGCTGATAAGATTGGAAAATAAACCTTGCATAACATTTAGAATAGTCTGTCGACATTGATTAATGGTTGATAAACCTTTATACAGTGATACGAGTAAAGAAAAATTTGCTTAAAACTTCAATTTAATCACTTGCTAATGAGTCCGTAACTTCAGGTTCATGGAAAGCTCCAGTTGAGTCCCCTCGGACTTTCTCCTTTACAGGGACACAACTAGCTCAAGATCTATACTCTCCGTCATCTGCCCCGACCACTCTGTTCTCATCAATATCCAGTCCTGGATCGGTTGTAGTAAATCCAAACAGTGGGCAGTCTACAAGTAACAGCAGTCTCCTCTATCGGCCAACCAGAGATTCTCATACTGATTCCTTCTCCGCAATCATGAATAAAGAACCGTGTGAAAGAAAGCAGGAGAGAAGTGGGGGTTGCAGGCTGTTTGGGATCCAGCTAATTGAAGGTTCTGCTGCTGAAGCAGCTTCAGCAGCGGCAAACATTTCTGGTGCTATTGCTGGGGACCAATCCATAGCCTCATTGGATGGTGACTCCGATCGTCAATCTCAACCATCGAACAACCGGTCTGATGCTCCTGCTGTGAGCAGTGAGCGAACGCCCCTAGAGACTCCAAGCAGGCAACTGAGGAGCTGCACCAAGGTGATGTCTTTTTCTCTTTCTTGTATATTAGTTGACTGCTAGGACATCATATTGCATCCTCAGTTCCCCACCTTTCAATTCTTTCAACCTTGACATTGTCATTCTGCTGCAATTTTATTCTTTTCATTACATTTCGTCGATAAATTGGATAGAAATGCTGTCGTAGTTCCCACATGAAACTCAAGAAGTTGAGGATGTGGCAGGATAATTAGTACTTTGATATTTCTGTCCAATTTGATGGGGGAATTTACCTGAAGGGTGAAATTGCAAGAATAATGTGAAGTTCAGTAACCAAACTGAAACTATGCTAAACATTGAGGACCCCTCGTATAATTTTACGTGGATTTTTCTTGGGCCAAGAGTTTCTGCTGGTTTACCCAGCTTCTGCAAACTGAATTTCAATCTTCTAAATCTCTTCAGGTTATCTTGCAAGGAATGGCTGTTGGAAGGGCAGTCGACTTGACAAGATTAAAGGGATATAATGATCTACGTCAAAAACTGGAAGAGATGTTCAACATCGAAGGAGAGCTCTCTAGTGCGGTCAAGAAATGGCAGGTTATCTACACCGATGATGAGGATGATATGATGCTTGTCGGGGATGACCCTTGGAAGTATGCTCTATAACCCACATATATGTGGTGCATTTCTTAGACGTATCTGAATTAGCGCCTCTTCGGTGCTAGCTTAGGCTTCTGCACATGTTCTTTCTCATTAGAGCTGCTTGAAGAAGTACTAGCAGCCTTTCCGCATATAGTCTTCTCAATAACTTATTCCTGCAGCGTTTTTACTTTTTTTGTGTTTCAAAATCTCATTTCAGCTTTTAAGCCACAGCAAAAAGCTTGAAATGTTTGGTTTGCTAAATGCATGCAGCCTGCTGAGTTTTGGAGTCGAGCCGCGTCAAATATCTTGAAACGTTTATGCCCTTGGCCTTTAATTTGCATCTTTGAGTTCTCAGAAGTATTTATAGTAATTTTGATTTGGGTATGCAAATTCGCAGCGAGTTCTGCAGCATGGCCAAGAAGATTTACATCTACACATGCCAGGAGGCCAAGAGGCTGTCTCCCAAGGTGAAGCTGCCACCCCTCAGCGAGATAATCAAAGCAGCCCCAAAGAAAGTGTTATCCGATGCCAACACGACATGCACCGGCCCGGAAGATCCGGGCACTACCTGATGATGATGATTTGCTGACTTTTCTTCGGATGTCTGCGTAGAAATATGGTGTAGTAACCCATGATGCAGATGCTTTCCGTGTTGCGTCGATCGTATCCACCAGATGTTGGCAGCATGAAGAAAGCTGGAATATCAGAGCTGGATGGTTAGTTAATAGTCGCCATGTTGTTCTACTTAATTCTCCTTGACTTTTTCTCGTTCCCTTTGCTAGGATGCGCCTATTCTAGCAGCGCAGTGGTCTTTATCCGGAACTTTGTCAAGATGGATAACTGATTAGAGTTAGAGAGGCTCTGTAGTAAATAGAAATATATATATATATATATATATATATATATATATATATATATATATATATATATGGGTAGTATACAATGTATGCACTCGACAGCTACAAAGTCGTAGACGTGTAAGTTTTTCTCTTTGGGTGGCTGGTTTGTTTTTTTTCTATGATGGGGCTGAGCTGTTTTAATGGATAGAACTTTTATGTACAGATATGTAGTTTATGAATGTGTTGCTTATCCTTTTCATGTTTGACAAATTGGCGGTGTTTTTACTTCATCGGGCACTCCTCAACAACGATGTTCTTCGAGGGTAGGTTGATATTTAAGATGCCTTAATTTTCTGACGCGAACGTTAGGGTCTCGTTAGTTCATGGGATTTTAGGATTTAGGATTTAGGGTTTTTATTAAAATTTTATTGCTAAAACAATTTATTCTCCTGATAAAATTTTTGTCTAAAATTTGGAATATATGGACAAATTATTATTTCTACATTTGTTTAGACACCATAATTATTCAATTATATTAATAAAATTATTCTTCATGGAAATATTCAAGAGTTGAGGATGCGTTGTTCAAGAAAAAAATGTCTCTGAATTCATCATAATAACCTTTCAAGAAAAAAAAGTCTCCGTAAAAATTCAAAAATTCACTTTCCTTAACAAAACAATGCTAGGGCCCGTCTTAAAATCTGCCCAATAACCTTTCTAAATGGTTCGACATGGGCCCAATTGGGTGGGTCCTCATTGGGCCCACTTACTAAGAGGACCATTAAAATAGGCCTAGTTAGGCCCATTTGGGAGGTGACGGCCCAATGAGAGAGGCTTCCTTAAAACGCGCCTCGAAGAGAATAGTGCTCCTGCGCTCCCCCGAACACCAAACCGAAATGACGAAGCTCGCCCGCTTCCTCCCCTCCAGGTAAAACCCTCCAAACCCTAACCCTAACCCTAATCCGAGCTTTTTGTTTCCGCTCATTTTCCTCAAGCTCCTTATGCTTCCTCGGTGCTCGCTTCTTCTGTTTCTTCAACCTGAGCACTGAAAAATTAGGTCATTTTCTATCTCCTTCGAGAGCTTGGAGTAGAGTAAGAATACTAGTATTGTACCTTAATCCTTGAACCGGAACCATCATGGTGGTTGCTAATGGGACTGAGTTTCCCATTTTTGTATGTGTGCGCGCGCGCTTTTTCCTGTTGAGAAAACAATCCTCATTTTGTGCTCAAGTGATCGTCGGAAAGTTCGATGGAGGAGAAGCTCTGTGTTTTGTATTGGTTTGCATTTGAAAACATCCTTAAGTTTGATTCAGGTTGGTATTGTAGGTAGGTTTTTTTTACTTGATTTAGTAATAACTAATAAATCATCTTAAGCATGAACTTTAGCTTAGTTAATTGTTTGAGATAGATACAAGTGTACCCTCTATGACTAGCTTCCGTTTATCCTTGCATAAAGCTATTAAATCTATGAGATTTGGATTTTGCAATAGTTGAAACCCTAGGTAGCATCACTATCATGTTATTTTTACTTGCTTTGGAGAAGGGATCTAATTTGGGACTAGGAACAAACCATCTTATTCTCATTGTAATCTCTGTTAGTTCTGTGCTGTTTTCAGATGATTTGTTTGGAATCCTTTTACAGCCATTTTATCGCGCTTTGTGTTGAGAAGTTTTTATTCCTGTGGTGGCACTGTTAGTAAGAGCAAACCCCTTTAAGTTGTCTGAACAATACACGACTAAGTTAGAAATGGGTGACTTTTGGGTCCGTGAATTTGAGCATACCATTTTTTAGGTTTTGATCAATTTGTGACTAGGTTTAAGGGTGAACAAAGGTTATAGGATAGTGGATAAGCCAATTACTTAATCAGTCAATTGTGATTAACACAATTAATTATGAACATATGATGCCAACCAAAATTTGTGATTGGTTATTTATTCATATTCACATGTTAAGAACCAATATATTCAAAGAATGGGTGTAAAAGAGACGAGGATATGAGCTACTTAGAAATGATAGGTTGGGAATAAAGATGTTCACCTCAAGGTGCTAACAACTTTAGGACGAGATGGCCGTTTGAGATGATATGCCACATACAAGATGTATGGGCCTTCTAGTTCAATGAGAATAATACAATTCAAGTAGGAGGATATGGCTCGAAATAGAATTTAGTGGTATACAATGTTTCATAATACTGATCCCCTTTGCTGATATCTCTGTAATGATGGTCAAGAGTTATTTGTTGCAGACATTTCTCACAACTATTATTTTTGATCCGCTTTATGTATCATTTTCTCTGTGAATTTATACTGTTTTGGGTTGTAGCCAAACTGATTGACTGAATTTCTGGCTTGCAAAATATTTAGATGGCCTCCTTACTAAATTAGCTGTTGACAACATTATTTGAATTGGCTAGGAATCTTCTACTTCGCTGTTCCTTTAATATAAAAGATGCCTTCTGGATGAATGCTTTTAGTTCTCATCGTGGTATTTCAAGTTCTGCAGCGGATTATGTGACTGACGGTAATGCCAAATCCATTTAGCGCTGTTCTATCTTATTCTTCAGATGGTATAGTAGTTCCTTCATCTGTCCGAGTCTTTTTCTCACCAGAAAGCTCCGGTAGAAGCTACGCAAACTACACTGTATTTAAGGGAAAAGCTGCCCTTTCTATGAGTCCATTACTTCCGAAATTCTGTAAACTGGAGGTATGTATTTTTGCCCATGATCCTTGTTTGAAGTGCTTGTTTGAGAAGCTTTTCTTTGCTGTCGCTCATTGCTTCCCACCCCCCCCCCCCCCCCCCCCCCAACCAAACTTTTTTGTGTAGTCTGGAGCTTCTAAAGTTGAGAGGAATGGGGTTGTTTTGATGACATTCTGGCCTGCTATTGGGCAGCGTAAGTATGATTGGCAAAAAAAGCAGGTAATGCCTTAAGACATTCTGGTTATTTGCTGCTAAAGAGATTGTATTAGAATGAATTCTAATCAGCAGAAGGATTAAAACTATTGACCACTTTAGAAGCTTCAAAGTGATGGATAATATTGCTATAGGGCCTCTTTAGCTCCGCTAGTGCTTTTGTAAAAGTGTTGTTTGAGTAAAATTATTCGAAAAAATACTAACGGCTTTTGCATCAAAATTTCTTCAAACACTTCTTCCAATAATACCTGTAGACGCTTCATCAAATGGAGTTTCCGCTGTTGAGGCTCAAATGCTTGTTAAACGTTTCCTCGACGGTGAAAGCTCCAGACTTCTTGTAGACGAAACCCTGGTTTGAGAGGCTTATGCTTACTAGAGTAGAGAAGTTTCTCTGCGAGCCAAGCTGAACAGGAACTTGATTTGCTGTCTTTTCTAACTGTAGATCTTTGCTTTATCACCTACTGAAGTTGGAAGCTTGATTAGCCTTGGACCTGCTGAACATTGTGAATTTTTACATGATCCTTCAATGAAATCAAGGTCTGTGACATTTATTTGGAGAAAGGATCTTTTTAGTCATTTATTATTGCATTCTTATGTTGCTCAATCTCACTTCGTAAATTTAACCTACAGCCTTGAAGGTCAAGTGAAGAAATCATTATCAATCACCCCATTGGGCAATGACAATGGTTATTTCGTTAATTTGTGTAAGTCAAATTAACTTTTCGTAATTGCAATTAGACAGGTGTTAGTTATTGTACTTGGTACTACTACAGTTTTTCTTATTTATATGTGCTCAGGATTTGTTAAAGAGAATCTCTGCTACTCTTTGAAATGAAAAAAAAAATAAATTATATGGCTATTGATTGTTTCAATATGTAATCAGCAGTATGAAATCAACAGATGAGTTTTCATTTTATGACAGTATGCTGTCGACTTCATCAATCCTATTTTACTTTTGCATTACTATCCTCCGTAATTCTGATTGAAGTAAAACTGTATGCAGCTGTTGTGAATACTGTCGCGAAGACAAACGAACGCTTTTCTGTGCCCATCACAAGGGCTGAATTCGCAGTGATGCGCACAGCATTTAGCGTAAGACTTCTATCTTTTTTAAATGTCGACCCTCTATCCCTTAAATATATCCTCTTAGATCCACTTTTTGCATAGTTTGAACAGTGTGATTACTTGTTTGATGTGTCATGAATTAGGAATCATGGTATCTTTACACTTTAAAGGATACTTGTTTGAGGTGTGTAGCGGGGGGCATGCTATCTTGATCATTCGACAATCTACATTCGTATTAGTACATCCAAAGAAGTGCGAAGAGATATCCATATTGTTTTTGCTTCAATATAGTTGTAAAAAAAACCTTTTGCATTACCTGCTTTTCTCCACTTGGTGTGTTTCCTTTTTTTGTTTTTTTTTAACTTACACAAAAACTTGTATTTCCTGATTTTGCGACACCTCTTCTGCACAGTATGTATTGCCACATCTCATGGGGTGGGACCGAGCCGTCAAGCCACGCCAAGCGAACAAACCGGCGAATCCTCTGAAGCAGCAGGTTGAGGAGCGTCCCAACCCGGATTTTGAATGGGGAAGGTGAAACAGGCAGCTGTTGGGGGTTCTTGCGGACATTTAAAAACAGCCTGTTCTGGCCAATGCGGAAAATTTAAACATTTGGAGCGCCGGCAATGCCTCGATTAAACTTGTTAGACTTGTCGCTTTTCAAGTTCTTTTTGTTATCTATATTTAGTGTTAGATTTTGTTGGACAAACATGAAATTTAAGATGCCGAGTGAGCAAGGGATGGTTTGAGAACATGCTGGACAACCTACATACACCCAGAATATGGGCTAAATATGTTTCCTCGTGTGCACGACTTTGTTGTGAGCTTAAGAGTGGATAATTCGAATGACCCCTCTCTATATGTGACGTTGTTCTGAATGCGCATATGGCTTCAGTTTCTGATTGAGCATAATTTTCTCAATTTCGTAGGGCCTGTTTTTTATTGTTGTGCATCTAATGTTAATAGATAAAATAGAATCGGAATGAAAGCGCATAAAAGTATATTTTTGTATCTTTCAGTCGAATCGTGAAAAGCATATTACTGACTAAAATAAATAATATATATACTCCAAATTTGCAGATCGATCTAATATGGAAACCTTTCTGATCTGATTTGGTTTTTTTTTTGTTTAAATCTGAAAAACGATGGAGTTGTTGAAATTCGGGAAATGCTTTAGAGAAATTGTAGCCTGCACCTGCCGGTGCACGGGTACGTCGCAAGCATCATATTTAATTGACTCTTTTGGATAATCAAATTAGAATCTATTTTTTTATTTAATTAATTTTAGTGAAAACTTATAATTAATAAATATAAATTAAATTTTATGACCTCTGTTCCAGAGTTTGGGGGAGTCCGGAGTCGGGTTCTCCGGAAGTCAATGTTTATCACCCATTTTTCTCTTATTAGCTGGTACAGAGATTAATTACATGATTCCCTCCTTTTTCGGTTATTCACCACCCTGTACCATTACCATTACCATTTCTTCTTATTCTTCTTCTTCTTCTTCTTCTTCTTCTTCTTAAAAAAAAAAAAAAAAAAGAAAAAAAGAAAAAAAGAAATTGTTCCAATCCTTATCCTCAAAACGCGCATTTTTACGACCCCATAATAGGAAATTCACGTATCGTTTCCATCGAATTCGAGAAGAGCATTTCGAAAATCCCGAATTTTTGTGAAGAAAACTATCCCGGCTCGATCAAATGCGGAGTTGGCAATAAAATAAACCTAATTCGCGTATATACGAAGAAGCAAAATCGGATCCGAATGCTGCGTACCGAGTCTCAATCCCGGGCGATCGAATGCGGGATCTCCTTCTTCTGCGTCGCGAGGGGGAGCACGATCCTCCACTCCCGCAGCGACAATGGCGGCGACGATCCCGAGCTCCAAGCCCTAGCCGCTGCGTGCCTCGCGAGGACCCCGCCGCTCCACGTCCGCTACTCCCACACCGCCCGCCACCGCACCTTCGCCTTCCTCATCGGCGGCGACGGCCACACCTACTTCGCCATCGCCGACGGGGAGGATTCGGCGGGCGCTCTCCGCTTCCTCGACCGCCTCCGCGACGCGTTCGAGAGGGGCGGCTCCGAGGCGCTGGCGCCGCGCCAGCGGGTGGCGAAGGAGAGGGCGATCGACGCGGGGAACGGCAACTGTGGGGATCATCGGGGGATAAGGATGATCACCGAGGGCGGCGAGGAGAAGGGGAGTAAGGGTTTGCGCCGGAGTTTGAGCGTGCGCGCCCGCTCCCGGAAGCTGTGGTGGCGGCACGTGCGAGTGGTGCTGGTGTTGGACGCGCTGCTCTGCGTGGCGTTGTTGGTTGCTTGGTTTGCTGTTTGTAGGGGTCTGAAATGCTTGTCCTGATTACACTCTCCAACTCTCCAACTCTCCTATTCTATTCTATTCTATTCTTTTCTATTCTCAAAAATTATATTATTATAGTTATTCATCTTCAATGTATATATATATATATATATATATATATGCTGTATTATGGAAACTCTTTGCTAAAATTTCACCTTAATTCCCCAGCTTCCCATTTGAGCATTCAATAGTAGTTCACGCCATTTCAAAAGTGTTGTACGAATCACCGAACACTGAACAACTCTGCAGAGTCACCGATTGCCTGCCCTTTTTATTTAGCTCTCACCATCTCTTACAAATTTATGCAACTTTGTCTTGAATCAGAAAAATGCTAGAGAGAAAGTTTTAAATAACATTGAAGAGATTAGGTGTATATTGACAAATGCCCAAATTATTTTAACATGCGTACATCTTTTAACAGCTTAGAATGTCCCAGGATCTACATTGACTACTAAGGAAGCTTCTCCCTGATGCCGAATTTCTTCGGTTTCTCTTGCCGTATTATCTCCCTCCCTCTCTTCTGTTTCGTCCTCCTGCTGAGCTGTTCTCTCGCTTGTCAGGCTCTCCGTATACTCTTCATTCCAGTTCTCTTCTTCGACGGCCTGGCCTTCTTCGTGAAGGGGGTTAGATTTAGCTGCTTTCGGCGTTGGGAGGAGCGAGACTCGGCAAAGAGGGCATGTCGTGTTGGTGGCGAGCCAATGGTCGATGCAGTCCACGTGAAAGGTGTGGCCGCAGGGAGGTATCTTTTGTAGTCGTTCGTCCGATTGATATTCCCCTAAACAAACCGAGCATCTGTACACCAGCAATACTACTTTTTCAGAAGAAACTAAAGATGCGCACTCAGGAAGTGCCAAAATCAGAGTGGATGAAATTTGCTTCGTTCGAAAATGGTGAAGCAGAGTGAACCTCAAATGCATGCAATAATAGGGATGTCTACTTGATCGACATTCCTAGTTTGCATGAAGGACAGAAAGCAAGCAAACAATACCAAAAAAAGAAAAAAGAAAAAAAAATCAATTGAGAAATATAGTAACTTTTAGACCTCTAGACAGACAAACTTTCGAAAAAAATACAATCTCTTGCTGCTCCAACATATACGCCCAGTCGCAATGCATGCATCCGCCGTTACGGTAGAGTTTGCAAAATGATGGAACGAGGATGACCAAAGATTAAGTTTTAACAGAACCCACAGTGTTGGCGCAGAGTGGCTTGCGCGTGATCATGCAACTAATCAATAACAAGAAGTTACTCAGTAGTATCATTTTTATTTTGTCTCCTTTTATCATCATTGATGATCAGAAAATGAAACTTCAGCAATCTCACCCACATGCCATATTAAAGAAGGAAAACGAATGACACTCTCTGAGTCTAACATCGCCGCCTACGTATGACTTTTATTGTATAGTAAATCTATTTACGTAAAACTATGCAGGCCTTTTTAACCAAAACTGAAGCCAAAACCAGAAAATGAACTTAAAATTCTAGAAGAAGCTCAAACAGAATCTGAGACAGAATTTTATATAGCAGATCTTGGCAAGAACAATTTTAGATAAAGGAAAAGTTGAATGATAAAGAGCCTATTCTCTCACATACTAGCTCACTCTTCTAGTCGTACACAAAGAAAATCGAAAGCCTAGAAAATCACGACAAAAACAGGATTCCTCCTTTATATTATTTGCCTTTTCTGATTAAAAATGAGCACTTTTCTTAGTTTCTATGATCCACTGATGATACATTGTTAATCTCCATCCTTAGTCCCTGGTTCTTAATTGAGACATTTTTAGATCCCCTAATACCTGAACACAATTCATGCTGAGGAGTGCGGAAAAAAACTTACTAATTTACCATCAAAGGCTCGTTAAACATTCCTATCAAAAAAGGATGAACATTTGAACATCATCTAGTCTAGTCTAGTCCACCGAATAAAATGTGCCGCGTATTTCAGCAAATCCAAACAAGAATGGGAATCTCTACAACATATCCAACTGGAAGAACATTCATATATGTCCTTGCAGTAACAGATACTAAATATCAGCTTTTCCTCCAAAGAAGACAAAAAATCAGCAAATTCACCAGAAAATACTTTGGTACCATCTCATTCGACGCCCAGTTCTAAGAACTCACATTGTAAGCAGATCAAATCTATTATAATATAGTCAAACAATCTACAATCAAGCAAATCAAGAGGAGTAAAACAAGTGAAAACTAACAATTACAGCAAGCTACATTAGCTGAGATATATTAACTAGAGACATAAAAAAGAAAATATAATGCGAAAAAAAAAAAAAAAAAATCGAAATTGCACACTTTCTACATAAGATAAAGGAATCACTCACTGTGTCTCTCTGATCAAGAAGCTCTCCTTGAACACGATCACCGGGAGCATTTCTCTAACCTCTTTCTTAATCCCCGCATCTGAGGGCTAAATGTACAAAAATATAACTCCCCCCAATAAAAAACACAAATTTTAGCAGCATAAATACAACAAATCAATCAATGTGAGATCATGGGAATTTCACTAACTCTTTGGAGATCTCCCCTGCTGAGGTGATTGGCTCTCATCCTCAGAGATTGCCAACTCGCTCTCCACCTCCTCAAGTAGAACAAGTAGAAGATGAGGAGCAAAATGAAGGTGAAGAAAACGGGCACCGAAAAGATGAAAGCTTGGTAGAGTTTTAGCTCAGGGGATGCGGCCGAGCAATAAGCCGGAGGATCCGGAGAAGTACAAGACATTACAATCCAACCAATTGCTTCAAACAGATTTCTAATTAGGGTTTCAATGAATATAAAAAAAGATGAGAACTAGGGTTTATGAACACGAAAACAACACGAAAACAAATAGAAACAAGAGAAATCTCTCTAGTTCGAGGTTTCGAGGAAAACCCAGATCAAAAAATCGGATTTTGATTGATTGGGAATGGGGATTTTGGGAGTTGATGTGTGGTCCGTGTGGAGAGAAAAAAAAAAATGGGGGGGGGGGGGGAAGAGGAAAACATAAATTAGACTAAAAATTAAATAAAATAATATAATAGAAGAACAGATGCTGTTATTTTATTTAGATAGATTACAAGCAACAAAATTTAGAAAAAAAAAAAAAATTAAATAAATTATTCTCACAAATGCGATCTCGTTAACGAGGATTCGAAGACACGTTAGCGAAAGCGAGATGACGTGTTGCTGAGGTCGACTCGGAGAGAGACATTAGCAGCTGTTCATTTATATATTTATATTTATTTAATTTTATTTAGAAAAACCATGTATAATTAAATTCTTAAACTACAATTTCTTTCACTTGAATTGAATTCGTTTTAGTTTTAAATAATACGACAATTAATTTAGCAACCATGTTACCTTGAGAAGATGGCGTGATACTTATTCTATACCACCACGAACAGAACAACAGAACCCAGAAACAGTAGTTCAATCAGTTTAACCTCATTTACTGCCTGGTACAAATCGAGTTGCAGCCATTTGCAGGACCTCTAATAAGCACAGATAACATTGCATTAATTATACAGTTCCTCTTTATTTCGTAACGCAAAGATTACATATCGGCGCACTCGCCGCTTCATTCAAACAGAAAACTATTTACAGGAGTTTTTAGGGATCTTCTTCAAGAAATTTGAATACAGTTGCTTCCTGAAGAAGCTGCTGCTGCTGCTGCTGCTGCTGCTGCTGCTCTCCGGTCTCCCCCACAAGCTAGACATCCCTTACTTTAAGCTTAACCTCTCCAGGAGGATAGAGTTTTGTTTCGTTGGGCTCGGAGGTGCGCTGCTGAACTTGTGAACCAGAAGCTTGAAACAAGGGAGGAAGATTGCGTACAACAGAGCGAGCATGAAAGGGACTGCGATGAACCAACCCAGTAGCTGCGCAAGATGTTTAAGTTGATTTAGCCTTGAATAAACAATGGAAAAAAGGAATATCACTCGGGTGGTGAGTCATATACCGCATGGAGTATGCTGAGTAGTATTCCTCTCGAGGCTTGGCCTGTAATAACCTTCTTCAGAGCATCAGATGTCAGCGGGAAAAGAGAGCCCCCAGAAATGAATTCGCCCAGCCGCAAGAAGGGTACGACCAGACTGAGGAAGAAAATAATGAGAAAATTAGAGCATTAATGCGGATTCAGCAAAGTGCTAAGAATGTTGTTAGCAGCTAATAGTAACAGCTGATTATTGTACGTCGAGAACAAGTAAGTTTTTACGAGATAAAAAGATAAGCCACATCCTATGTAGATCGTCAAAGTTACATCCAGTGTGAGCTGATCCAAAACCAAAATAAACTGATGGATTCAATTAACAATCAAGCCTATAAATGAACAACGATTTCAAATAACATACAACGATTTTAAGAGCCTAACTGCAGCTACCAAAGGGAAAATCGTATTGCAGTCGATTCAATTAACAATAAAGTATCTAAACGAACAAACAGTAATTGTCCAGAGACAAATCCAACCCACCTTAACTCAATTGGTGTAGCAACAAAGTTAGCGAGCATTACACTTGGAGCATGGCAGTGATCTCCAAGCAACGCTATAGCCATTCCACAAAGAAGGACAGTGGTCCCTGTTAGGGTAAGAATGAAAAAAAAAAAAAAAAAAAAGACATAAAATAACAAATTAAATGATGACGGCATTATGTCGGCAAATGAGTAACAAATAATTTACACTTCAAAGCGGCATGCCTAGGTGCATATATATTACATTGGACAATTATAAATCCAGCTTGTTTAAAGCTTCATTGCATTAATAGATATAGCTACAAAAGTACCAGAAAAGACCTAATTAACTTGCAGTTCCTTGTTTTTTATGAAGAAAATAAGTAAATCTTATTTAACATTGTATTGGTAAGAAGCTTTCGAATCTTATGTTGATACATTACTTTTGATGGGCAAAACAATGTTGATGATCAAGATACCTTTCATAGTAGCTGCTGAAATGTTTCAGCACACTTAATTTGCAGGAAATTAAAGAACTCATAGGGAACTCAAAGCAACAAAATAAGAGTCTAACTTATTAGGAGCTTATAATGCTTGGTTAAATTTTGACGGTATTGGAGAGTGCCAACTTAGTCAATCTCGCAGTAGAAGGATATTCCTAGTTGATAACCAAATATGAGTAAAAGATTGATGCGCGATAAAATATAACCGATATAAAACCATCATACTTGTTTGTTCTTTTACAAAAATACGTAGACATTCAGTAAAATATATGAAACATGTATATCAATAACAGTTGATTCCATAAAATCTCTAGAAGATTTATGGTGTGAACTATATAAAATATATTTCAGGAACTTATTAAGCAGATTGACGCATAATTGACAACAAGATTCAGGAATCTCCACCTTGAATTCAATCAATCAATATGCTCTAAACTACCTCCTTTATATGATTGCAAACCCATCACAAGCTACATTTGAAAATTCTTACCATCATGAGCGAAACAAATGATAAATTAATCGAGTACCAAATTAACAAAGGTGCCAAAAACTGATACCCTATTCTGCGTTCTACAACGTGGAATCCAGAGTTTTAAAGATGCTTAGATGATGTGAAATGCGAATGCATGACTATCCGCTGCTGATCTTCGCCGAAATACAAAAGCTGACCAACCTACCCTTTACTATTTAGAAATGTTAATCCTCAGTGATTCCTGGTTATACTACACTGCATATTTCTTCATTTCTATGAAGTATCTATAGCATATATTCAGAACTGTAAAAAAATAAAAAAAAAATAAAAAGGAAACAAAATTGAGAATTTCTTACCACAAATGGGAAACACTCCCAGAGTCACACCAAGAGCAGTAGAAAATGCTAGTTGCTTTGGTTCTGCACCCCTACACAAGAACATAAACCAAATTTCTCACTAAACTTCTAGAATCAAAGTTATTACACAATAATGAGTAGAAAATAGGACAATAATATCTGTTCAACTACAAAATACAAGATTGAGATCCAAAAAAAATAAAAATAAAAATAAAAAAAATCCATTAAATCAGTACCTTTTGATGATCTGCAAAAGGGGATCAACGATCTTCTCCTTGAGCCATGGCACCACCCCAAACCTCCAAATCGGCATCTTCAAAAAGCACCCTTTGCCCCCTACCCCCTCCCCAAAAAACAAAAAACTTCCTCTTTTTTGCCCTAATTTTCTGATTTTACTCCTCTGTGAATCACAGTATGAAAAATCCAGGAAAGGGAAAAAATAATAGTAATAATAAGAGTTACTTCTCAAGTGGGCTCCCTCCAAAACCCTCGTACTGGGTAATGCTTCAATTTTTCCTGTGAAATAAAAGAGGAAGTTGCAATTTTGAACACGTAAAACACAAAATCAGAGCGAGAGCTTCTTCATTTCTACAATTTGATGGCGAATTTTGTGAATTATTTTGAAGGCTCAGTGGTTTCGGTGCCCACCATTAATGGCTTGTAGAGGAGCTCGAAATTGGGTCTGTCGTAATTTTCATTTATTATCGCAGAGGTAGCAGCCACAAAAGGACGGTGCAACAAATATTGGGCTCACCCACACTTATTCACCCAGGCCCACGATCCAGGTACTGTACACCTACGGATTAGTTACTTTATATATATATATATATATATATAGAGAGAGAGAGAGAGAGAGAGAGAGAGTAGAGTTTATATATTTTTAAAGAAAAATGCTAGATGTACATCCCAAATGAAGTATACATCTTACACCCCACTCATTCTAGGATGGAGTGAATTTCATTCGTCACTTCGAAATGACGAGTAGGTAAATACCCACCCTAGGATGGACTAGGTGTAGGATGTACACCCCACTCGGGGTGTACATGTAGCATAGCTCATTTTTAAAAATACAACTAATTTATGTTTATAAATTTTTTATTATTAGATTTGTATTGAAATTTATGTTATTGTAAAGTCAACTAAAGAGAGAGAAATAAAAAATAAAAATCACAAATTTCAATACAAATCTAATGGTAAAAAATTCACAAGTATGAATGAACCTGTGCTTTTAAAATCATATAAGCTCTACTATATATATATATATATATATATATATATATATATATATATATATATATATATATAATTGGGCTCATGTATTTTTAAAAATATCAAGTCATTGATACGGGTAGTTTTTAGCCTTTAAATAAAATGATGGATAGTTAGAATGATAGTGGGTTCTTGGATTTAGATCTATTTTTTTGACTAATTTCAATCCATATATTATACTATTAATTATGCCAACCACCTATTAAACTAATAGGACACACCATCATTCTAATCGCTCATCTTTGCATTTAAGAACTAAAAATCTGTAAGAACTAATGACTTGATACTTTTAAAATGCACAAGTCCGACTATGCTTATATAGTAGAGCTTATATACTTTCAAAAGCACAAGTCCGACTATGCTTGTGAATTTTTTACCATCGAATTTGTATTGAGATTTGTGCTACTGTAAAGTCAACTAAATAGAGAGAAAGAAAAAATAAATAGCACAAATCTCAATGCAAATCCAATGATAAAAAATTTACAAGCATATTTGGGCTTGTACTTTTTAAAGTATATAAGCCCTCCTCTCTCTCTCTCTCTCTCTCTCTCTCTCTCTCTCTCTCTCTCTATATATATATATATATATATATATATATATATATATATATATATATATATAAGTCTCACTACTAAGTTATTGATAGTATTAAACACTTGGTGCTATTAAGTTTTTCACTGTTAGATCAATTTTTTTGATCATTTTCAATTTTTAGATCATACTATTCAACAAATCACTCACTAAATTCTAGTGGACCACTATCATTCTAGCCGCATATTCCTTCATCCAAAAGTCAAAAACTCCATAGTTTCAAGTGCTTGGTATTATTGATAGTATAGTAATTTCGTTATATATATATATATATATATATATATATATATATATATATATATATATATATATATATATAACTAGATTACTATATCAAGTCATTGATACTATTAAATTTTTAGTATTTGGATTAAGGGATGTACAGTTAGGATAATAGTAGGCCCCTAGAGTTATCAAATGCTTGGTACTACCGATAGTATAGTAGTCGGACTATATATATATATATATATATATTTAAAAAAATTTAAACTATTTTATTTATCCAGAAGGCTAATATTAAGAATACGTTTTTAACTTTTCAAATTCCTTCAAATATATTCTAGAGTTAGGCTCACATTATTTATGTGAAATTATTACTTTGCACTTTCGACTATATCTTTGTATCATTATCAAAAAAAATCTTATTTACCCTTAAGTTAAGAAAAATAGTAATACTTTAATTTTTTATCTTTTTAAATATATATTTGGTTGTCATCAATTTTTTTTTATCTGCCCTCAAATTAGGAACAAAATAAATATTTTTAATTTTTTTAACTTTAGTAAAAATTTAATCCAGCTTTAATTCGAAATAATTTAGTAGGTACTAACGGTTAGTATACTTTTTAATAATAAATAAAATATTTCCAATGGTGGTATAGACTATTATTCCATTTTAAAGTTATGTCTATATATATAAAAAATAGGTGTGAGGGATATATTGAATGGTGGCTGGTGTGATTAGGGATCTTTGCATGTGATTAAGGATGATCTAATCACATCTTACCGACTTTCTTATGCCTAATAAGTTTTATATATAATACCAACATTAATTATATTGCTTGCGTAACCACTCTTCCAGTTTCAATTAAAGAATGAAGCAACCATCAATCTGGCACGCAAACGCCATGCAAAAAGTTGTATTTTGCTTCCCACAAGAAGCAACTTTTCCCTGAAAATTCGGTTTATGGTTTCATAATTAAGAAAGCGTGTGTATCTAATAATAATAATAATAATAATAATAATAATAATAATAATAATAATAATAATGTGATCACGAGTTTTTGGCTGCAGTTTCAGAAGAACTAGTCTAATAAGTAAAGTCCTAAACAAACACTAAAACTGTTCTTATCCCTTCCTCACCCCACATCTATTTGGATGGGCTAAATTTTATCAGCGTGCTATTAATTTTACATCGAATAAAAAATATAAAAGATAATGCACAAATAGTATTAAAAAATATTTTGAGTCTATATCTCGGGTTCAATAAATTATTACTGCCAAAAAATTTTATAAGAATTTTCCTGTAGAATCGAACTTCTCACATTTTCAGCTGAGCTTTTTTCTGGTCAAATTTTGTTATGAGTATCTTCTTATTATAGTCCCGGTCGTCTCATATTTTCAACTACGTTAGCTTTTTTGATCTTCAAAAAGTAAAAAGTAAAACAAAAATCTTCTTACAATAAAA
The DNA here is from genome assembly GCA_029168755.2 of Tillandsia fasciculata. Lineage (NCBI taxonomy): Eukaryota > Viridiplantae > Streptophyta > Magnoliopsida > Poales > Bromeliaceae > Tillandsia > Tillandsia fasciculata. The sequence goes on along the minus strand of CM054946.1, from coordinate 19,190,954 downwards.
TTAAATTCGGATAAAATGTAGGGATGATTCCAATACTATATATATATATATATATATATATTAATTAGGCTTGAACTTCAAAATAGTGTTCGTCATTCATAATAAATAATAAATAATAAATAATAAATAAATAAATTCCCAGGAACTTACAAATTAGAATGTAGAATTTCGGTACGTAACATTACACGTGAATAAAATAATGATACGACCAGAAAGAAACGGTAATACATCCTCATCGGATCGCTCTTCTGTGGTACTTGGGCCTGCACAACTATTATATATCTCATGATCATGCCTCGCCGGACATCCTCCTCCTGCTGCTGGAGTTGTTGCTGCTGCTGCTGCTGTTGGGCGAGGTGAGCGGGAACAGCGGCAGCAGCTCCGGCTCTGCTGCGTCCGCCGCCGCCGCCGCCGCCGCCCCCGGCCCCCTGACCCTCGACCGCGGCGACGGGTGAAGGTAGAACCGCCGCTCCCTTATAGCCCGCTCCTCCTCCGCCTCATTTATCACCACTCCCTCCGCTGTCGAGGGCGGCGGCGGGCTCTCTCTGTCCCGAACATACGACGGGGAGAGCCTCCCCTGGGAGAAGGCCGAGGGTTGGGTTGGCTTCACGATGCTCAGCTTCGGCCGGAGCTTCGACGAGCCGGGGCGAGGCGGAGGAGGGTGAGGGTGGTGGTGGGTGGTGGCGGCGGCGGAGGGGGGGCCGGTGAGGCGTTGGACGAGCTCCTTGAACGTTGTTTGATCGGTGTGGACGTAGGTGGTCGGAGGAGCTGTCGATGTCGACGTCGACGCAGTCGGCGGAGAGGCGGAGCCTGCGGCGGGGTGGTGGGGTCGATCCATGGTCGATGTGGTGGTGTTGCGTGACGCAACTAACGTAACGGAGAGGAGTGGTGGGGGTGGGGGGAGTGGGGGTTTAATTCGTGGAGACGAGACACGGAATGTATGGAGTGTTGTGGGTGGCAAATTTACGCTGTTTAGCGCATGCAGTTTGTTACCTAGAATGATCGATTACATGACAAAAGTTTAAATAAAATAAAATAAATTTTAAGAAATACAGAAAAAGACAAAAAGAATTTAGTGATTCAGACGTGTTAATACAATCTCATCCAATCTTAATTCTTATATATTTGTTTTCTCCTTTCTAATCAATTCAATACTAAATAATCAAGATCAAACCTTCCGTACGTGGACCAAAAATGAAAAGAGTGCAAGAAAAAATATTCGATAATTAAATCCAGGGCAACGTGCACAATAAGATTTTCCTAAATTGTTATTCCAAGACATGATATATATGCTAGTTCTTGCTTTTAATGCTAGTATTTGATAGACTACTAGGAAATTAAATAGGAAGTAATGTGACTCAATGAGCTTGTATCTAGCAAAAGTAAATATCTCTCTCTCTACGATCGAATACACATTTAAAGAGGGTGTAAGCACCTTCAGTAAAATTGATAACTTGGATTTTTAATAAACAAAAGCATAAAAGGTATGCACCTCTCAAGGATATATATAATTGCGCACGCATAATTAAACAAATTTTCACTATGATAAGGGCGCAATTTTCTCAAAATTATGTAGAATTAAGGCTCCTTAAGTTGATATATACTGCCGTATACGTTCGTGTAAATTTCCTAACTAGTAAACCGAAGCAGAAAAAAGAAAAAAAAGAAAAAAAAAAAGAAGAGTGTAAAGGCCTTTAACATTAAAGCATAAGCAAGTACCTTTTTTTGTGTTGCCTTAGAGTGCATGTAACTCCAATCCAATGTCAGGTTATTATCTAATCCCTAACTTCCTTCGACATTAATAAGATGATGAGTTATACAAATGTCGGATCTCGAACACGTTATCTGCAATATTAATTGCAAGAGAAATCTTTAAGCATATATATATATATATATGGCTCGAAAAGGTTAATATATAAGATGCAGAAAATAAATAATATGAATATATAAGCAAAGAGAAATTATAAGAGATGAAGATATAGAATTTGGTTTAAGGGGTGGACATAGGTCATACTCAATATATAGTACATCTGTACATGTAACTGAAAACGTAACATCAGGCGGTTAAGGGTCTTCTTTTTCTTTTCCTTTCTAATCTGTTTTTTTCTTTTTTTTGGAATAAGAGTTAGGTTAATGTGGACTCCAAATGGTGCCAACTCATTGCAAACCAACTTTGACTTAGTTTTCCTATTTATAGGACTCAAAATGCTTAAGGAGAAAGCAAAAAACTGGAAAAGGCCAGGAAAATACATCAAAGCAAAGGAGGTTAAGGAATTTGCAGTGTTAATTATGTTCTTGTTCATCTTAATTAAGAGGACATCGAATTTACAGAATTTTTTTTTTTTTTTTTAATGATAACAAATAACTTGAGATCAGATATTGAAGCCAATCTGAGTTTTTGGAAAGAAAAAAGTTGGTGAAATATAATTAATTGGCTTTCAAATGAACTCCATCTAAAATGCATATCATAATTTTCATTAAAAAAAATCAAAATTAAAATCAAAATCAAAAGCTCCATTCAAAAGAAAAAGAAGCAATAACAAAAAGGAAGATAATTAATGTAAGTAAGTGAACTCACCAAGATAAAAAATTTCCTCCAAATCCCTTCACCCCACCATGGACCAAAAAAGTGCGATTCAAAAAGAGAGAGAATTAAAATTAAAATTTATAATAGTTTTATGTAGAAAGAATATATTGGTTTAGCGTGAAAGGTATGAAGGAAACTCCAGCTTCTTAAGGAGAGATGGAGACAACGAGAAGGGAAAGGATTCTGGAAACGTTTCAAAGCGTAGAAGAGTTTCTCTATTTGCAATTTAAGCGTTGGAGTGTGGGTTCAGATATTTTTAGTTTTTTTTTTTTTTGAAAAAAAAAAATAATAATAAAATAAAAAATTGGACCGAGTCAACGTGATAAAAACGCATAGCAGTGACAAGGAGAAATTACTGAATGTGCCTAGTCCACCACGTCGCTCCGCGAACCGTCGTACATAATCGTGATTCAGTTCTACTGGACGGTGGAGATTTAAAGAATTGAGAGGTGAACGAACGACGTGGTGCACTATGTCGACGCAACAATTTGTAAAAAGACCCCCAAACGAACCGAGTCAAAAAGAGCACGCCAACGGAAACTCCAGCAGGTAAAGTGAGAGAGAGAGAGAGAGAGGCGGTTTCGAGGAGAGAACAGAGAGCGAAACAAACTCAGCCCGCATTAGTAGACGGTTGTAGACACACGGCGGAAGAGCAGATAAATGGGACAGACGAAATCTGCCACATTATTTATTTTTTTTAAAAAAATTTGCCAGTTACTACTGATGGACTTTGTTTCTTATTAAAAAAATACACCACTGATGGGCTGGGCTTGGCACCCTGAATAATTGGTTTAGGGTTTAGTTCATACTCGGCCCTGACATTAAAGGCCTGGGTCGGTTCCTTTTAAAGCAGAAAGAGACCGGCCCAATGAGCCCAAAATTAGTTCTCTCACATTGTTTTGTTTAAAAAAAAAAAAAAAAAAAAAAAAATGAAAATTCAGTTCCTTCTTCATTAGAAGAGAATGGGATCTTGGCAATGATTTTCTTCGAATTCTTGTTAAACTGCTATTTAGTTTTGTTCATGGAAAGTTGTAAAAAAAGCAAAACCTGTAGAACTGCGCTTTCTATATTTTGAATGTAGAGGTACAATAATGGGAAAAAAATTAAAACTTAAATCCACTAAACCAAACATAACATTTGTTTCGTTCACGGCAAGCTAAAACCTCCTTCGAGACACTCCCTTCTCAAGTCCTCCATGAGCCCTTGAAGCATAGAAGGGTTGCTCGTGACGATGGCATCGACGTGCTCGAACAGCATTCTCCGCATCGAGTCCAGGTCGTCGACAGTCCAAGCATAAGTTTTCTTTCCCCTCCTGTTGTTAAAAATAATAACTACATCAGAATGCTCTGCGTTTTCATAGCAGAAAACTTGTTTCGCCTTGATATCGAGTTAGATAATGATAAGATTACAAACATATTCGGTATTGGCTTGAGATTATGTAAAGTTGTTCGAAAAAACAGAAACAACTTTTTCATACATATAGTGCATTATTTGAGCTTCTGCTTTTGGAGTCCTAAGAGCTTGTTTCAGCTGCTTGCTGACAAAAAAGCTTCAGAATCTTTGTTTGTGAAACATTTAGCTATCATTTTTCAAGTAAAGAAGCTCTCCCAGAAGCCAGCTCTGCTAATAATGTTCTTACCGGCGCAAGACCCTCATGAGGTCGGTGTCTATCAAAGGATGGTAGGCGCCAACAACCTTCGCACCTTTCATCCTCAGTAAGTTACTTCTAGTGCCGGTTGAGGGGTCCTTCATAACAATATAGCCAACCTATTACATGGAAAAAGGAAGAGGAGACAGTACTTTAAGACCTGGGTTTACAGAACCAGGAAGGAAGCTATATCCAAAGAGTAAAGTAGATAGATATGTTTTCTTGCATACTGTTGTAGCAAAAGGCATGAAATTTCTATGAAATTGTCAGAACAATTAGCAAGCTGTTCACGAAAGATCTAAAGCATTTATTTGGTTATTATGACTGCCAGATTTAGCTGACCATAAGTTATATTGCAAGTGAGATGGATGCCGTACCGGAACATCTTGTGATAGCTTAATTACATCTCTTCCTATTATATCACTTTTTGCCCAAACAAGACAATTCCTGCAATGTGTCTTCTTCACCTGGCAACAAAATGATCATTATTGTATTAATTGAACCAGCATTTACAAAGTTTTCTAACCGAAACAGATGAGAAAAGTCAAGTTCCTGCTGATATCATGTGCTCAGGAAATCAGTTAAACAAAGTGAAGGGTTATTTCTTCTGAAAACATAATCTGCCTTTGTGGCTTTGTGTTGTGCACCCTACATCTAAGGTACATAAGAAATAAAGTATGTAAAACTTACAACAGATAAAATATCAGCAGCTAGCCCTTTCTCATATGATGGCGGCCCAACTTTCACGTCCAGAATCACCTGCCTCACTGACTGTGATATCAACTGCACAAGTTGACAACATGTTTCCGAACTTAAAAAACACAACAACAAAATTAAGGTTGTTGCAGACTACAAGTAAAAGCAAAACAATGTAGAAGATTTTCTGGGTAGCGCACTAATTTGACTACTCAATAGAGTAATATATTTTTTTTATTGGGAGAATACAAAGGAGTTAATTAAAAGAAGAAAAGGAGGAAAAGGAGTAAAAGGAGATGAGGATACGGAAAGATGCCCATACCACTAAGGCATCGGCAACAAAAGGAACTTCCTGATTGTGAAATCCAGGCTTCCAATGTAATCCAGCATCCAACGCTTTTATCTACACCACAAACTAAAAGATAGCCATTTAAGTATTTGCATCTTTAGCAAGTATACTGCTCCAAACTAGATTTTATTACTCATAGGACCTATTATTCCAAAACATAACTCAGAAAGAAGGATAACTTTATTAGATAAGTGCAACAAAACACTAAGAAATGCAAACATACACCTGGAACTACTACTGTCTGCCGTCTATAATGTTTCTAATTTTAGGAACAGGCGTGAATTCGATTACAATAGCCTGTTTAGCATTAAAAAATATGTATTTACAACTGAAATGAAGCAGAAGGCAAGACCCAATATCAACAGGTTATAAGGAACTTTCAACTGTTAGAACTCCTTGATCGCATTGAAGTAGAGCTATCCAAGAAGCTTTAACAGATTTATTATTATTCCCCAAACAAATTCCAGCTGAATCTCAAAGACAAGGCTTACATGAAACTAAATCAACTCAGTTAAGCACCTTACGACTCGATCTCAACCCAGGTTTGAACTGCATCATTCATTTGAGGGGAAGGAAAACTAATCTAACGAAGGAATTCTGATGGAGGATGTATGATAGATTAGCAATCAAGAAACCAAATTCTCCATCTTATTAAATCAACTCGCAAGACTTTCTCACCTCATTAATGCTCATGTACCCGACCTTTGCAGTATTATTACCAGACATCCGCTGCAGATCCCTGCCTGTGTCACATAAGAATTAGGGCCAGGAAATGAAAAAAAAATTTAAGCATATAGCAATCATAGAAATAATTCTTCATAGATAATCCACTTAGCTTTTACAGAAAGCTTACTGTAATTTACCATGGATAATTTTCTCAAATCTTCATCTCAACACATTCCACTGCTTTAGCCTCGATATGATCGATATGATCGTTTCCTACGACATCAATTTTTTTTTGGTCCCAACAACTCCAGTTATTTATCTCTAACATTTCTAATCTTAACAATACTCTTTTCAAAAAAAATCTTCTATCTGTTCAACATTCAAAACATCAACATATATCCAATTTGAATTAAAAGGGAATGCACAACCCTGTCCCACGAAGAGAGCAATATAATTCCGAGCATTGAAAGTAAGTAGCATATGATTCCTAGTAAAAGATTCACCATTCATGAATAAATCTCATGAAAACGAAAACAAAAAACACCTATCATGCAGCGCAAAGAGTCCTCCATCGGAAGAGCGCGAGACATCTATCTCGATGCAATCCACATGAGAACTAAGCGCGATACGATAAGCATCCATCTAATAACAGCAAAAAGTGACAAAATTAATACACTGTACAAGAGATTCGCATCAGAGAGATACGCATGTGGATTCATACGTACGGTATTGGGAACCCCCTTGGTGGAATCGCCTCCATGAGCGCACACGAGAGGGGGATCCGCGATCCATTCGCACTTCCGCGACCGCATCTGAAGCAAAGGGAGAGATCAAAACTCCAGGGTTTCAGCAAAGAGGTTAATACTTTCCGATCGAGAATATGAGGGTTTCTAGAGGGGGGAGGCGCACCTGGTGCAGTCGCCGTAGGCGGAGGTGGAAGAAGACGGGGGGGACGAGGGCGAGGAAGGCGAGGAGGAGGAGGAGGCGAAAGAATCGGTTGGAGGGGATCAAGCGAGGGAGGCGAACCTTCTTCTTCAGGGGGAAGAGGGGGAGGGGAGGAGGAGGCGGTTTCCTCCATCGCCATTGTTGGGGAACTCGAGCTCCTCTCATCTTCTAATTTTTTTTTTTTTTTTTTTTTCCGCTCGATCGTCTCCTCATTTCGCGAGTCGACGAAGAAGACAGGAACGATGCGGTCCGATGTGTTATCGGGTATCGGATCCGATGAAATGGACAAGGTTGGTAAAAACCGCGACTTGAGCTCGAGTTCGATTGCAACATAACGGAGTTGAGCTCAAGCGCAATCACTTGGCCAGTTATTGCTTGCATGAGCTTATATTTGAAGTTTTTACTTCCCACTATAGTATAAAAACTTAAACAAATTTAATAAAAGAACATACTTGGCATTTAAAAATGGATCGAGTTGAAAAAAAATGGTAAAGAGTTATGTAGCTCAAACACCCAAATTCGAAAGTTTTGTTGAGAATTCGCGCACTTAATTGACGCACGGATGAAATAAACAAACAAAGATCATGTCAAAATTATGCGTTGCCGCGTTGGACAAAATAAACAAGATAAGACTAGAGGGAGGAGTTTGAGATGTCTATGATTTTCGGCCTGTACCGTGTTCAATGCTAACATAATTTTAGATAGCATTTGTTCAAGCGATAACACATTTTTTGAATTAATGTTTGGTTAAAAGAATTGAGAATTTCCATTACCTCTTAGGCCCCATTTGGTAATGGGTTAAAATAGAACTAGCTAATCCTGAGATAAGTATAAAGTACGGAACTAGGATAAAAAAGCGTTTGGGATAGTTCCAGGAATAAGAAATTTTATGTTTGGTATGAAAATGAGGAATAAGAAGAATAAAGAGATTAGGTTGGGATAATTTACCTTTTTGCCCTCAAGATTTAATATGTAATAAAAGTTGTTAAAATCTAATTTGTTCGTTTTAATTAATGGATTAAAGTTTTAAAAAAATTAAGATAAAATTAAAATCATAATCAAATTATATTTTTTAAAATAATATTTAATTTAATATTTTATTTTCTCAAATTAAATTTAAAATTTTAAATATAAAATTTCAACATTTAAATTTTAAAATTTAAAATTTTATAATATTAATTTTAAATTATAAATTTTAAACATAAATTTTTTTAATTTTCAAATAATAACTTTTACTTTTTTTTGTTTTAATTAATGGATTAAAACTTTACAAAAATTAAGATAAAATTAAAATCAAAATTAAAATCAAAATCGAAGTCAAATTTTAAATTATATTTTATGAAAATAATATTTAATTTAACATTTTATTTGTTTAAATTAAAGTTAAAATTTCGAATATAAAATTTTAAAATTTAAAGCCTTACAAAAATTATGATAAAATAAAAATTAAAATAAAATTTCTAAAGTTTTGAAAATAATATTTAATTTAATATCCAATTAAATTAAAAAAAGAGAGAGAGAGGAGAGAGAGGGATTTGTGATGATGAGAGTGTATTGGGAAGAAAGAAAAAAGAGAGAGGAGAGAGGGATGGATTTGTTATGACGAGAGTGTATTGGAAAGAGAGAAAGAAGAGAAGGAGGGGTAGTTTGGTAAAAAAAGAAATTATAAAATAATAGATAAGAACTGTTGTTCTAGTTTATTCTGTTTGTAGTAAAACTACTGTACCGAATTATTCCTGATGCGTTTGATAGAATAAGAGAGATAAATTTTTAATGCTTGTTTTAACTCCGAAACAAACGGGGAATTTGATGGAGAAAATTATAGCTAGAATTAAATGCCTAGCAAACATGTTACATTCTCATGAGCTGTGCTTAGGGATGCAAATGGATCCCGATGGATAGAGTTTCTGTTTCCGTGATCCGTTTTAAATAAAACGGTAAGTAAAAATAAAAAAAAATTACATAAAAAAATTATGAAGTGGGTGACAGGAGATTTTTTTCTTTCTTCGATTCATTCCAATCCATCAAAAAATTGTCAAAAGTTTATTTCCATCTATCTGGTAGAGCGATAAATGAGAAATAAAAATAAAATTAAAATTACTTCGTTTCTAATCCTTCCCGATTCGATAAGAAATATAGCGAAAGATGAAAGACCCTTTCTGTTCCGGATCTGTTCTTTTGTGTTTCTAGCTATGCTTCTCAAGGTTTTACCATCCCGCCACCATGCTCCTAATTTCACAGACGGAAAGTGCATTAAATTCCGCTTGTTTGTAAAATCATTTTATGTTTTAGAAGATAGAAGATGTTTGCAAATGGGATAGAATAGAGAATAGGAGGATATTCTTCTTATTCTTCCAAACGTATTTGAAATCAACTGGTATAGCTTGTTTCAGTACAACTAGAATAAACTGGAATTACTGTTTTCTCTCTTTCCAACCACCCTCTTACTTTTTCCTTATATATCCTTTCACGTCTACCGAGACATTCTCTTTCATTTCATTATTATATAATAAAGTTGAGGATAAAAAGAAAATTTATCCCAACTAATACTCTTTATTCATCTTATTTCTTATTATCATACCAAATACAAAATCTCTTATTTTGGAACCATCTCAAACGCTTTTTTACATTAGTTCCGTACTTTATACTTATCCCTGGATTAGCTAGTTCTGTCTTGATCCGTTACCAAACGGGTGCTGAGTAATTAAGTAGAGAGATTCTGCCATATCAGATAAAGCAAAAGTCCAACCTATTTAGTAGAGTGCCATTTGGGTAACATTTGCGAGTTTAAATTGCTAATAATTTTTTTTAGCCAAAAACTATTCGAAGGGCCGTTTGGATTCAGTATAGAACCGAAAATAGAAAAGATATGCTTCTTATTCTTCCAAACGTATCAAAAATTAATCGGTATAGTTTGTTCCGGTACAACTAGAATAAGTGAGAATTAATCTTCTTATTCTTTCCAACCATCATCTTCCTTTTTCCTTAAATACCCTTCCATGTCTATCGAGGCACCATCTCTCACCTCATTATTACATAATAAAGTTTGAGAACAAAAAAATAATTTACCCTAATTAAAACTCTTTATTCTTCTTATTCTTTATTCTCATACCAAACACAAAATTTCTAAACCATTTTAAATATTTTTTTTACACTAGTTCCGTAGTTCTGTTTTATCCCGAAAAAAAAATTAAAAATAATGCAGAGGTAATTTCCCCTCAAAAAGCTGTATGCGAATAAAATTTAATTAGGAAATAATAAGAAGTTTTTCATTTTTTTTTTTTTTTTTTTTTTTTTGTGAGAGAGTCTGATAGTACAATATCTACTTAGTTTAATTTATAAAAATAAATTAAATAAAAAAATATAAAAAAAATAGATTTTGAATTTAAAATTTTAAATATTAACTATCTAAACTCTTTTTTAAAATTAGCTAATAAGTGCCTTGTTTCCATCACTTTTTTAAAAAGAAAATATCGAATTTTAAAGCATAGTCTGACTCACTGATAAAGCCACTCCACCCACTTCCTTGACTATTGCTCCTACTTGCCCCAATTTAATACTATCCGTACGTTGAAAACAACCTTGCCACCCGGGGATATTAAATATTAAATATATATATATATATATATATATATATATATATATATATATATATATATATATATAAAGTGAGTAGGTGTGGTACGATAATAAACCGACTATGTTGTTATTTATTTTTAATTTTCTTTTTTTTTTTTTGATGAAAATTGTAAAACTGATTGTTAAATATAATTTAAATTATTTAAAAATTAAAATTTATATATATATATATATTTTTTTTTTTCTATACATCAAGTAGAAATAAAAATAAATAGATAAAAATAAATATTTTTTATGAACTAATGATAAGAATTTTATAATAAAAAATAATAGTATAAATTTTATTTTAAATAAATTTAAAAAAATAATAATAAAAATTTAATTAATTTATAATTTTTTACACTAGTTATTTAACTAGTAAAAAAAAATTATATCTATTATTAAAATTATAAATTTTATAATTATTATATCAATAATATCAAAATATTTAAAATTTAATTTCAAAATAATTTAAATAATTTAGATTATATTTAATAATATCGATTATTAATTTAAAAGTTTCATCATAAAAAATAACTAGATGGTAAAAAAACTCTTTTGCTATCGATAATATTTTAACTCAACTCTCTCTCTCTCTCTCTATATATAGCTTAAATTTAAAAAATGGAAAAATTAGATTTAAAATTTTAAATTTGAAATATTGACTATCAAAACTCTTAAGGTTTAGTGTGCGGTTGATAAAATAGTATAATCTAAGAAATTGATAGATCTAACTGCAGATACGCGGTGCCATTCAATAATATTATAATCGAACACACACACACTCTCTCTCTCTCTATATATATAGAGAGAGAGAGTAGCGTTTATATATTTTTAAAAGTATAAATTAATTTATGCTTGTAAATTTTTTATTATTAAATTTGTATTAAATTTGTGCTATTGTAAAATCAACTAAAGAGATAGAAAAAAAAAAAAAAAATATAAATTTCAATACAAATTTAATTTTAAAAAATTCTGAATGAACTTATGCTTCTAAAAACATATATAGAGAGAGGGAGAGTAAGAATATGCTTTAAAATTCCAAACTTTCTTTTAAAAAAGTGATGGAAACAAGGCACTTATTATTAGCTAAAATCACTATAATCTTAATTATACATCCCATCATCCAAACTTGTCCTTAGATCATACTATTTCACCAACCACCAACTAAAATTTAGAAACTCTTATCATCTTAACCGCACATATTTTTATTAACTAATCAAAAATTTAATAACACTAATGGTTTGATGCTATTAATAATATTTTGATCTAATTCTATTTATATATAATAACCCGTGCCACTAACAATAATAACGCGTTGGGCCTAACGATCCGAATCATTAGCAATAATAACTTGTTAGGCCTGCCGATTCGGACCATTAACAATAATAAGTCGTTGAGTCCAAACCATTGGCCCAAAATACTTAAACCTAATTATTATTACTAGTGTTCATAGCTTTTATATACCCAAATGCAATTTCATTTCCATCCGATATGAGACTATGCAATTTTATTTCTATCTGATGTGAGATTATTAATGTGACACCCCGTTCATCCCGTTTAGGCACGTTCTCGTCAGTCCAAAATCACTAGACGAATCTTGTCATTCAGACCCCTGGCATTAACAAAAAACCCATTCAAACTCCTGACATTAACATAATCCGTCACTTTGTCTTTCCGATTCTGAGACACGTCATACACTTTCGGTAGATGATTGATTATGATATCAAATATAACGATCCGAACCAATAACAAATAATAACTCGTTGGGCTCAAACCATCGGTCTAAAATGCTTAAACCCCATTACTATTACCAGTTTTCATGATCTCTTATATATCTAATTATAATTTTATTTTCACCTTATGTAAAGTTATTAAAGTGTTAAATAATACAAAAAAATAATTAGTTAGCCTTTCAAAATTTAAAATATATTACTTATTTTTTAAAATTTTTGGTTTAAAAAAATACGGTTATAAACTTTTTGTTATTCAAATCTATTCATGCTATTAATAGTTATTGGTTAATTTCGGATTAAACCCGAGTTACATCTCATTAAATAGAGATAAAATATCATATATTTTTATTTAATTTATTTTTTTTTTAGCTCTTTTCTCTTAATTCTATTCTTCTTTAGGATTTCTTCCCATACGGAAAAGATCCTTGACAGCCATACACCTCCAGCGACAACGAGGTGGTGACCGAGATCCATCGACCAAAAATTGTTCTAATAATTTGCTTTTTTAATTTTTCAACTAAAACAATGTAAATTTTTTAATTTATTTTGTATTTTAAATATTATTATTTTATTTATTTAGATTAATAATAAATTGTTATATATTTAGTGCTTAATTTTTTTAAATTTTGATTAAGTGAGAGATACCACCAACAAATGTAGGAAAAGTAAAGAAGGCTAGAAAAAAAACCTACTAAGTAGGCAAACAGAATGTAACTATAAAAATAGTTCTTATATTAGCATTCTAAAAAAAAAAAAAAAAAAAAAAAAAAAGTTGAAATCATTATCAAGGCATATAAGTGTTATATATATATATATATATATATATATATATATATATATATATATATATATATATAAAAAGTTGAAATCATTATCAAGGCATATAATGTTATATATATATATATATATATATATATATATATATATATATATATTAAAAAAAAAAATCAAACCTGAAACCTGATGATCCCTGATGATGCCATTAACCAACAGCAACAGCAAGCAAAACCCCTCTTAGCACCGCGATCATTGGGCATTAGGGGTCGCCCTCCTCTTACCCCTTCGCTCTATGCGCCTCGACGAAGCCCTTGATCTCTTCTAGAAGCTTCCCGGAATCCTCGAACTCCGGGAACACGTAGAAGGCGTGGATAGCGCTGGGGTACTCCACCAACAGCGCCGCCCTGCCGCTCCCCTTGAGCGCCTCGTAGTAGCGCCGTTGCCAATCTTGGAGCGGATCGAACCCTCCGATCACCACCATCGTCGGCGGGAACCCCTCGCCGAGCTCCGCCACCGCCTCCGCCGTGCACACGTGTGCGGCCTCGTGGTTCCGATCGGCCCCCTCCGGGAGGAACGCCTTCCACAGCCAATCCGTGCGTTCCACCGACACGAGCGGCGCCCCCGCGAGGCGGATCTCCGACTCCGTGCGCTCCTCCCCGGCGAAGAAGGGCTGGATTGCCACGAGCCCGGCAAGGCGGAGCCGATCCCAGGATCCGGCTGCGGCGGCGGAGTAGCGGCGGGCGACGTTGTGGGCGATGTTCCCGCCGGCGCTGTCGCCGGCGAGGAAGCAGCTGGAGAGGTCTGGGGCGACCCCGTCGGAGACGGCCCCTGAGCCGAGCCCGCCGGAGTCGATGAAGCGGAGGACGTCGACGCCGTCGTCGTAGGGCGCGGGGAAGCGGTTCTCCGGCGAGAGGCGGTAGTTGACGGAGACGACGATCGCCGGGATCCGGCGGCAGATCCGACGGCAGACGAGGTCGTAGGCGCGCGAGCCCGCGGAGAGGTAGGCGAATCCGCCGCCATGGAAGAAGACGATGACCGGAATCCGCCGATCGCCGGCGGCGGCCGCAGCCGCAGATGAGGGGGAGAAGACGCGGATCCAGAGGTTGCGGGAGGGATCGACGGTGAGATCGACGGATCGGACGCCGCGGACGGGATTCGGGTTTGCCGCGGCGCGGAAGTCGAGGAAGGAGAGGAGGCGGCGGTTGATGGTGCCGTCGGGGCGGCGACAGGCGTCCGTGATGGCGGAGAGGACGGAGATGGAGAGGCGGAGCTTCCACGGCATCGGGGGGGACAGCGTCTTTTGACGGCGCTCCGCCATTGTTGGTGGCTTCGGAGGTGGTGGATCGATGCTTCGAGAGAGATAGAGAGAGAAAGAGAGAGAGAAACAGGAGAACGCGAGCAGTGCCGACGAGTAGAGGGAACGAAAAAATAGGCGTGGAGGAGGGAACCAAAACGGCGTGAGCTGGGCGAGTCACGTAGAAAACACGTGAAGGACCACCCCTTACGTAATTATTTACTGGACGTGAAGTCAGCATTATTATTATTATTATTATTATTTTGACTCTTTTTTCTCGTCACTTCATTCAGAAGTGATCTATTTTTTTCATTCTCCCTCTCATTCTCTAAATTTTTTAATTTTTTTATTTTTTTTTTTTTTTTTTGATTAAACAGGGATATACCCTATTTGAAAGGTACAGGACAAAGACAATAAACAAACCCCAGTCCAACAAGCAGTACAAGATGTAGGCCCATCACCCAAACTAGCAAAGAAAAAGGGGGGGCAGCCGCAAGTAGAGTGCGAGTAAAAAAACCCCCATTAAGCGGGCAATAAAATCCAAACCCAACTTCTACAGACAAATAACCCAATTAGAGACTAAACCAAAGAAAAGAGCAATCCTGTAGGGTGAATCTGATTTTTAAAATTTTTTATCTAAAAAATATAAAGTATAAAAATGATTTTTTTTTATGGAAAACATTTGTATGAGGTGAAATTATTCACTGTTTTTTTTTAAAAAAAATCTATAAGAATATATGTACTTTTCAACCTATTTTCAACAATTGAATGATATTCTAATCTATATGAAAATGATCTTGAGACTACATAATGCATAAATAACATATTTTCAAAACTAATATTTTTTAATTTATATACTATTTAAATAAAAAGTTTTATGCCTATCTGAGTTAGATTTTTATTCTAAGATTTTTTATTACATATCCTCCTCTATCAAGTTAGTTGCTAATCGGAAGGTTTATAGCCAATGGATGGACTTCATACAATAACTAGTCTAGTAACTTGCACGATATAATAGATAAATAATTATTACAGCTAAATTAATATTTAATATATTGGAGAAATAAAAAAAATATTATAAGAAATATAAATAAATTATTCTAAAATTTTGGATAGGTGAATCCAATACCCAATCACATAATGAGATCATTCTATAATAAATTTGAAACACTCACCAAAGGCTCCTCCTTTTGGATGAGATTGGAGATGGGTATCAAAAATTGGAAGGCCTCTTTGGCGTGCATAACTTGAAGGTGAAGTAGGACAGAATGTTATTATTTGTACGATCCCACCACAGTTTGTTCGAAATCGCTCCTGGGCGATGATGGCCATGGCCTCCGCTGTTGTGGTGGTCGCCTCCACTGCCGTCATCTATGGCTCTGCCATCATATTTTTTGCCCTCTTCTACGAAGATTTATAGAAAAATAAAAATTCATCTATATTTTGGGAGTTTGAATTTGTCAATTTTTATAAAATATTAAGTTTCAAGAGTATCGTCGAAAAGACGTGGATGAGAAAGAGAGAAAGGAAGAGAGGGAGATGGGAAATGTGCAGGGAGCAGTCTCGAGAAAAAGATAGTTTAACTATAAGGTAAATAATATCAAAAAAAATACGATATTTATTTTCTAAACTCTTTTAAATATTATAGATAAGTTTAACGGAATCGATCGTCCATTTACAAATTTTAATATTAAAAATAATTTAGAAGTACGAAAGTCTTCTAGCTTTTTAAAACACACAAGCCTAGCGCGCGTACACACACTCTCGCTCTCTCTCTATATATATATAGAGTCCGGCTATTATATTTGTACAAACACCAGATAATTAGTACTTGTAAATTTTCTATCGTTAGATCTATCATTTGGATTAATTTCATCTCTTAAATCATTCTATACCACCAATCACTCACTTAACTTAAGAGATTCACCATCATTCTAACTGTACATTTTTTTATTTAAGCACTAAAATCTATAAGTATCAATGATTTGATACTTTTACAAGTATAAGAGTTAAATTCTCTCTCTCTCTCTCTCTCTCTCTCTCTCTCTCTCTCTCTCTCTATATATATATATATAATGTATTTAATGAAATATTATCACATAATAGTTTATCTATATTTAACTTTCTCTCACGCCGTCAACGAGATCCCGCGTCATAATTGTGGACTGCGTGCTATTTGTCCAAGTGAGCATCGGGAGATTTTATTTTCCCTCAAAAAAAAAAAAAAAAGGAAAATAAAAATTTAAATTTTCTTGCCACTATGCAAAAATTATTTTCCAACAATATTATTTTACATGAAATCAAATAAATGAAAAAAATATTGTTTGAAAAATATTTTCTGTTTAGTTTTACGATCAATCAAACATAACCAAAGGAGCAGCAAAATGGATGCAGCAATGTGTACAATTTTGTTTTTTCTTTTTTATATAAGTTGAAGCGGACATAGTTTTTTATACTGATGCATTGTATCATTAATAAACAGTAAAAAAATTGAATAATTTACTAGAGTAATGCTTTAATAAATAAAAATTATTTATTAGTTATTTGATGTGATTTATAATAATATTTTATTTATTAAATAAATAAAATATAAGATGCACATTATTTTTAGATGTGTACAAATAATTTTTTCTAATTTATAAATTTAAGATCAAGATTTAATAATATATGAATTTCTAAAATATTGTAAATATTTATTGTAAGCATTCTGTTACGTACTCACACAGTCACACTACTCTCGACCAAAATTTATAACTCATTAAATTAACTGCACCTACATGGGATATTCACCAGCAAGGTCCGAATCACTGCTGAATTACTGAATTGAATAAAACAGCTAAAATTTGGTGTGTTAGTTGGATTCTCTACATACATCACATGCAGAAATTAAATGGGTCTACTCCTCACTCACTCAAGAGTCAAGAACTGGAGCCCATCTTATAAAAATAATAAAAATCATGTAGTTGGGGGCATCTTGACAAAGAAGAACACAAATCACAAAAAAAGAGAAATTGCTTTCAGGACATTCTGGTCAGTTTAATTTCAGTGGTCGAAATTCAGGTGATCTGCTGGCTGGCTGAGATGAAGAAAGCACAAAGAATAAAATTAAAATTCAAAATTTTATTTTGTTAGTGCATTTTTTTATCTTAGTCAGATTCACTGCAAGTTTGATTCAAATGAAGAGATGAGACATCTTTTGGACTGATGAAGTAGTTCAAATCAAGGCAAGGGAAAACTTTTAAGTGCAATAGAGGAAAAAACATAAAGTTCAACTGTTTGTTTCCACACAATCTATAGCTGAGGTTACTTATAAATCACACATCTAGCATTTAAAGTTCACTGTTAGAAAGAAAAAAAAAAAAAAAAAGGGTTTAGGAGGATTCGGAATGAATTTTTATAACTTCGAATTCGAATTCGACTAAAATTTCGAATTCGAATTCGACTATCAAATTCAAAATCTGAATTCGAACCAAAATTTGATGAATTTTAAAAATTTATATTTAAATTTGAATCCGATCAAAAATACGAAATCTGAATCCGAATCGAAAAACTTGAACTCAAAAATTCAAACCTGAAATAATTATTTATTTTTACTATATTTCAAAACATATATAAGTTTTATGGTAAAGTCAACTAAAGAAAAAGAAATAGAAAGTACAATAGCACTAATCACAATACAAATTTAATGATAAAAAATTTACAAGTATAGTTAAACTTATAATTTTGAAAGTATATAAGTTTTACTCTTTTTCTCTCTCTTTATATAGAAAGAGCGCATAGCTTATATACTTTCAAAAGCACAAGTTAAAATATGTTTGTTATTTTTTTACTATTAAATTTGTATTGAGATTCGTGCTATTATTTTAATTATTTTTTTTCTTTTTAGTTGGCTTTATAAAATTACAAATCTCAATACAATATATATATATATATATATATATATATATATATATATATATATATATATATATATATATATAATCAATTCAAATTTAGATGGAATACATATAAAATTCATATTTGAATTCCGTCGTATTTTTGTTTAATATATTCGTATATGAAAAAGTAGTTCGGTCCACGGTGCACGCGGTCCTCGCAATTATTTCGCTCTTATTTACGACACTGCCACCAATACGGGCACTATCGAGTTCCGAACTTAAACCCGAAACCCGTTTGCTCCGCTGCTGAGGCTGAATCTCTCTCTCTCTCGCCGAATCGATCGAAGGTCCCAAATTCCCCCAATCACAAACGAAACCCTTCTTCTTCTTCGTCGTCGTCCCCTCTCTCACTCCCCTCCCAATCCCCATCGTCGCCATGATCGGAGTCAACGAATCCAAGGTCCTTTTCTCCCTTCTCAGCGCCGAATCCCGGCCCTTCGAGGAGATCGTTGCCGAGTTCCTCTCCCGGTTCCCACGCGAAGCTCACTTCCGCTCTTGCTGCTCCCTCGCCATGCTCTTGGAGGCAAGAGATCACGATCCCTTTTCTTAAACCCTAGTTTCGGATCCGTTCCCTGCTGTTGGCTATTTATTTATGGGTTAAATAGTCCACTCCTGCCGTGACAATAGGCCCAGGAGACTAATAAGTTGAGTTGCTCAATAAGTTGAGTCTGCGGTCCATAATAGACTAACGAAGAGGCCCAACAATAGACCTAACGTCCAGGTTGAGTCCGGTCGAGACCCGTGGGCGCTGTGTCTGTACGCTTTAAGTGAATTGGTTGCGTATTTCTAACAGCTCGAGCTTTTGGATTAATGGTAGCGCCAACGATCCGACAAGTGGTATCAGAGCCAGTGGCACGGGTTCGATTCCCATACAGTGCAGGTGTTATTGTTGGCTTTATGGGTTAAAAATAGGTCACTCCTGCCCGTGACAATAGGCCCAGGAGACTTAAGTTGAGGGTGAGCCCAATAAGTTGAGTGGGGCTGCGGTCCACAGACCTAACGCAAGAGGCCAATAGACCTAACGTCCAGGTGGGTTGAGTCCGCGTGGGCGCTGTTCTGTACGTTAAGTGAATTGGTTGCGTATTTCTAACAGCTCGAGCTTGCGTATTTCTAACAGCTCGAGCTTTTGGGATTAATGGTTAGCGCCAACGATCCGACACCTGCTGCTTGTTGTTGTTCTTGTTGTTGCTGAGCTTTATCAGCTGGTCTTTTAGGGTTCCAGAAGCCTGATAAGGAGGTCTTGTTGAGCTTTATTAGATGGTTTAGTGGATTACTGTGGGGATTTTGAGTTGTGAGGGGAACGTGTTTGTGAATTCTTCTGCGGAATGGCTCATTCTGTAGTTCAATTATTGATTTGATTTATCTGCTAAGATTAGGCTTTTTTTCGGGGAGGGGGGATTCCAATTAGTTTTTTGAATCGTTTTCTTCATGGCAATTATGATTTGTTTAACAAGATTTTGAGCTGAAGACGATTGAGATGCGTCACAAAGAAAGGTGATTTTTTTTGTAGTATGTAAGTAGTAGTTTTATAAGTCATCATGTGATACTTCACTGAATAAGATTAGTTTACATAATGGGTTGTCATATGATGTTTATTTTGCGAGAGTATCAATATAGGGACGCTGTGGGACTATTTTTCCAACAAATGCTGCAATATACCTGAGAATCACAAATTCACTTTTCTAACATTTCTCAAACGATGATTTACTGTATTGTGATTTTCTCAAGAAATTGTTTTGGGATGGTTAGTGCTGTTCATGCAGTTGGATGCCCACTACTTTTTTTTCCATGAAGTAAATTACCTCTCATTCATTGATATTGTATAAGAATTCTATATAATTCTTTTTATTAGCAATGGTTTTCCCTTTTGGCCAGGACAAGAAGATGCTTAAACCTAGCCAGCGGTTGATTGCATTTGCCATCCTCCAACAGACCTATTCCTCTCAGACTGCCTCTTTGAATCCGTTCATTTCCTTTCTTATCAATGTAAGAATACAGAGATTTCCTTCGAGTTACATCTGGTTTAGCTCAGTGATTCACGTTTAATGTCTTTTCACTCTGCTAACTGTTTTTTAGATTAAATTGCCAATGCTTCAGTTTATTTAGTATTGTTACTCGGGCGAATTATCTGTTGTTAAATAGATCATTTTTGCAGATTAGTATGATTTATTCAGCTTTTATGTAATATGCATCTTTCCTAAATTAGTTAATGTTGCCTTTGATTTTCACAAATGGAATCCACAAGTGATTAGATGTTCAATTGTGAGGTGTTTGTATTGTATTATACTTTTTTACGTACTGAAATTTGGATATAATTATTGCTCGATTGTGAATTTCTTATAAAAATTTGTTGATGCTCACAGGCAGCTTGTGATGAAGCTTCTGAGAAATCAGAATTGGCATTTATTCAACTAATGTTGGGTTCGCCTAGTGGAAACAACAACAAAGAGGTTTTAGTTCCCAACCTTCTGAAATGTGCTCTTTATCCTTTTCTGTAATAATTTTCTGAGTCATGTTGTTGTTCACGATGTTGGCTTTCTGTAGCTTTAATCAATTATGATGTCATAATTAGGGTGTGTTGATGACCTGTTAAGCTTTGATTCCTGTGAAATTCTTTTAACTATTTTGACTGGGTCTTATGCTCAGGTTCTGAAGCAGTCAGCTGTAGATTATATCAAAGGATTTGATTCGAGTGCTCAGGTAGGTCTTTACCTTGAATAGGAAGCACTATTACATGCTCATTTTGAACTTTGAACATTCTAGGGCGGCAATTCGCTTTCATGTCTCTAGTAGATTTTTTTTAATTTTTTTTTTAAGACTGAATTTTATGCCTTGATGGACTAGGTCTTATTGCAACCTGAACAACTTGAAAAGCAGCATTGTGATGGTGTACAGACCAAGCCTTACACTAGCTTTTTCAGAGCTGCTGCTGTTAGAAATGTTATACCAGACCCAGACCTACCTCAAGGCTGCGGTTCAAATTCATCAGAGTATGTAACAATCTGGGACAAGTTATGGTCCTTATTTTCTCTTACTTTGTTGATAAATCCCTTTTTCTTTCAGCCTTAAACTTTCACCAGCAGGTGCTAAACCAAGAGTTGCCTCTGAAGATAGAGATTCTGCTGTTACCGATTTGCTGCAGAATTTATCCTTTGATGGGTTGAGTCCTCAGTGGATAAGGCCTGCACCCCCAAGGCTACCGATACTGGAAGGAGAGGCAAGTTTTTCAGTTTTAGTGATATTGTTAGATAGCTTTGTTTTTCACTTAGCTTATTCTTGAGGTTTTTCTTGGTTTTCCTCGTTTACAGCTTGTGTGGCTTAACCCTGACAACAACCATGAGCTATTGTGGGACTTTGGCATGTGTACTGACACCAGCAGAGGAGCTGCACTCCGAGATTTGATTGCAAGAGCCCTAAAAGGTCCACTAGCACCTGCACAACAGGAGGTTTAGCTCTACTGCATTTTATAGTTTCAACTGAAAAAGAAATATAGTTCATCTGATGAACGGGTGTATATTTGGGAGGATAACCAATTTCCTGCTTTGAATCATCCAATAGCTATACTTTTATAAAGCCATTCATTGTTATCTTATGTTCTCTTAAACTCCAATAGTACAGCTTTGACCTTTTCTTTTTAGTCATGTATGCTCCCAGGAGCCGTTCATTTCGCAGGTGATGTAAAATTCATGAAATGTTGTACATTCCTCAAATGTTACGATCCAGAAATATCAATTCTGAGAATAGACAATTAATATGTTTTGCTTGCGGGGAATATAACTTTTTGGTATCTGGGACTGTAACATTCCTGCATGTGGTTCACTTCAGAATTGCAACAGTGCCCTTCTTCCCATCAGATGGGAATCTCAAATGACCGTGCATATGGACAGCCATGTCATTCTGGTGCTTGATGAGAGATAATGTAACTAATGATCTAGCAGGATACAGACTTGTGATATGAACACATTCGTGATTTTTCATTGGTTAAAATGTATAGATAGGCCCTGTGCTGTCTTGATATTGTGACATAGGCCTGTACTTAAATATATATATTTTGCAATTCCATCCCTAAGTGTCAAATAAATCAAAATTTTCTTGTGAAATGACTGTTTTCTGCCATCGTGTCAATTGAGTTCCTTTAGTTTTTATTAGAACTGGGTCAAAAAGATTATTTTACAGCAAACTTTAACAAATGTCAGATTTTTTTTTTTCTTTTAAGGTCGAACATGCAAATTTTTTTTGATGTTCTGGCATGGAATTTCCATTATAAGAAAGGCTAGGAAGTAAATTGTTCACATAAAAAGTACAGGGACCAAGTTACGATATTGGATAATACAGGAACTATCCATGCATTTTACCCTTTTATATGCCACAAATGTGATGGCAATGCAAAATGATTTCTGCGAAATGAATGGCTCTAGAGGTTACAACCAGTCTAACTTATCTACAGCTACTTGCAGCAAGTTGTGGTTGAATTGGCGAAAGACCCTAAGTTAGTTTATCATTGCGGGCTTACTCCCAGAAAGCTACCGGTATTCAATCTTTTTCTGGACATGGTATGTATCTCTGTTGCATGCATCTCTGCTGGATCTGAAAGAACCTCGTAATGATTCAGGACCTTGTTGAACACAACCCGCTTATTGCTGTTGAAGTTCTCTCAAAGTTGATGAATTCTCCTGAAATTTCCGAGTAAGCTTTTTTTCATTATTCTGTTGCTGTATCGCATGTCTGTCCTATGATGTTTTCTTTTTAAGGCCTAGGATCTGTTGTCACAGGTACTTCTCAGTTCTTGTCAATATGGAGATGAGCCTTCATTCTATGGAAGTTGTGAACAGGCTTACAACCGCAGTCGACCTTCCAACGGAGTTTGTTCACATGTACATTACAAATTGTATTGCTTCGTGCCAAAACATCAAGGTAATTCCTCCTCTCGCATGAATGGTGTTTAACTCTCGAATCCACAAATGCTTATTTGTCTTTACTACTGAAATCATTATTGCAGTAGTTCACATTCTTTTGGGCACATTGCGTCTTAACATACTTTTTGAATTTTGAACGAGTTGGTCGTAATGCTGTACTTTCGTGAATGCGGACTTGCAAATTATGCTTTTTTTCATTCATTATATCCCTGACTATTTTTTTTGGTTGCCAAAGTTCTCGGGGTCATTGTTAAGGTCTCGTCCTTTAAGATCAATGAGCTCGTAACTTGTTGAATTTCGTCAATATCTTAAAATCTTTAGCTTGGCCTCACATCATAGCGCTAAAGTAATAAAGAATTAATGATTCGCCTGAATGTCCACATAAGCTCTGGAAGTTTGATGGCCTGTAGATTGTTATATATTGCCAATTTAAACGTTATATAGTTTATGCCAAGTCTTTGTCTTCTGTGATAGATTCTTGTGGGTCTCATAAATTTTCATTCACATATTGTGCCAAAAGCTTTTTAGTTTTGAATTTGTTTCAGCTATTTGATGCAGAAACATTAATTGCATGAGAGAAACCATGGACATGCTAATAAAATCATTACACTGCAGGACAAGTACATGCAAAACAGACTTGTTAGATTGGTGTGCGTCTTTCTACAGAGCCTTATCCGAAACAAGATCATTAATGGTGAGCGACTTCCAGAAAATTCTTCTATTTAGAAATGCAGTTCTTTTGGAGTACTCACCTGATTTTTTTTTTTTTTTTGAATTATCGCGTAAATTGTTTGCCAAAATAACACTATTTGGATGGTTGCTCTAATTATACATCATGTTCTGAAAATATGCCAGCTTTCACTCTACAGGATTTAGCGCACTTGAACCATAATTAACCTTCTGAACTTTTCCTAGTACATAACCGACTACTTATCACACCATCGATAGCTCTACTTATATCTTTTTTTTTTAAAAAAAAAAGAAAAGAAAAGAAAGAAAGCTCTCTATTTACATTTCTGCTGTCTCCATTTGATGTAGCAGCTGGAAAGTCGCTCGTATGTGTTTTTTAATTTCAAGTTACTTTCGGTACTGATGACCATGTGATTTTATTATTCTTGTACTCCTACGAAGTTTGCAAATATTTTCTTGTTAACGGATGCTAGATTTAGCTATCGTATCGATACTAACTGTATTATGGGCGGTTCTAACTATTTTTTGTAGTTCAAGATCTCTTCATTGAAGTTCAGGCGTTCTGCATCGAGTTTTCGAGGATAAGAGAAGCGGCGGGCTTGTTCAGGCTGCTCAAGTCTTTGGAATGAACTGCAACCATGCCATCTCTGTTTTCTTATTTATCTGCAGAAATTCGGTTTCTTATCAATCATCAGTATGTACATTCTTCCCTGCTGTAGTTGTTTGTCTATGGGAACTAAACGCTACATCCCTTTGAACGCTCAATTGTCATTTACGGCTATAAGCTATTTGTAAGCAAATTGTGTTGATTTCACACACTAAATTCGAATCATATACTACTTCAACTGTTTACTGTGCTATGTTAGGCACTAAATCGCGTCCTGTTTTATGGTGTAATGATTTTGGAGCTCGAGTTCGGGGCTTCGCTCGACACTCATGATTTGTTTATTTCGTAATGTCGCTGCTGCGTGTTTGCATCTTCGCCAAATGATTCTACACCCAGAAGTAGCAACATCAGATCAACCAAAAGATCCAATTATTTTCAAGTAAGAAATAATAGGTTTCAGTACCAAATCGCAAGTAATGGAAACATGACATCCCAAAAGCCAACTGTTGGAATTATCTGTAGATACAATACTTCATGCACGCCAACAAACTGAAGTTAACACAATACTGAAAACCCTCGTCAATAAAGGAAACTACAACTGGGGCTCAATACTAAACGCCTTCGTTAATAGGAAGGGGAAATAATAAGAACTTGCGAGCGGTGAATCGATTTCTATTACATTGTGAGCAGCTTTAATTATTATGTCATAAAGCTGGGCCGGCGAATCGCAAGATCGTGAAGGTAATCAGGCTACGGCGACACCAGCGAGACGAGGTCTCCTCTCGGAGCCACTTTTCTCGGCTATGAGGTCCATTGGCATCTTTCTCTTTGAGGGTGCATTCTTGGGTGCGAGGGCCGTCGATGTAATGGAGTCTCTCAGCCGCTGGACGTCTTTCGATTGAAGAGGCTTCAGGATGAAGTCTGCAGCTCCAACTGCACGGCAACTGTTACAAGATTCTAGTGCACTGATTAATTGAATCTGTCAAAGATCGACTACTCTATTCAGGAAGAGTATTGCATTAGTCGGAAAAAAAAAAAAAAAAAAATAATTTGACAGTCATATGCTTATTCACGTGAAAAACAAATATCAAACCTGTTGATTCTCTGTGGCTCGTTTTCTGACGACATAATGACTACAGGGATAGGTTTTGGGCTGCTCTGCTGCTGAAATTTCATTGAAAAGTAGGAAGATTAAAGATGAGCATTACTCGGTCTATAATTTAGAACTATCAAATATGTCGAATGATTAAGTAGAGAGGGGATAAATAAATCATACCTTGACAGCCTTTAGAAGATCAAAGCCACTCATTTCTGGCATACAGTAGTCACTGAGGATAATGTCGATCTTCTGCTCCTGGACATTTTTATTTATCAAATCAGCTAGGAATATAATGAATCTAATTTAAATTATTTAACCCAAAGGAGATACTCAAATAAGAAGATAATAAATGAACCAAATTATATTGATCAAGTAAAGAATGAAACTAAGAGAAGAGAATTATCATCAATATCAACAACAAATTAGCATATACTAGCCTATCACCCTTAAGATTACGCACTCCTCTCTCCAAAAGCAGGAGCATTAGATAACACCTAAGCCAATGATATTGCTCCAGAAATTAGCTCTACAATTAATGAACTAAATTTCGCGTAATGAGCTTACAAATCGAAAATCTTAAAATTGCTTCATATTAACGAATATCAACTTACATTAGCTAAGATAGAGTCGTTCTTCCCATTATTCAGTCCAAGAACTTCCATCGCCTTCTTTCCACTGTCGACGGCAATAACTGCGCAAAAAGGAAGAAAATTCTTGAGATTTTTCTCTGGTAAAATTATGGTGCATATAAAGATGTAGAGAAATCAGGGAAAAGGTTTGCAACGCAAATAATCTCTTGTTGTAGCCTAGTGATGAAATTGGGCTATGGTTTTTCCAAGGTGGTTCTAGTAATTAGTCCCAAATTAACACTAAAATTAAAGCTTAATTCACGTATTTCCTGCATGTAAGTTGTAACTAGAGTCTCATATTATTTTAACTTTGTACAACTTGGTCACTAATTTAGCATATATATATATATATATATATATATATATATATATATATATATATATATCATGTGCATGAGTGCATCATAAGGGGTTTCAGGTTTTATATGCATATATTTTGGCCTCAATTCAACTAACTACAATATAAAAAATACCGAAATTAAGTATCTAGATAAATGAACTATCTATTACTATCTCCTAATAAGGATAAAAATAACATGTATAGCAGCATAGGGGATCAAAATTAGAAAATTAAACTGCCAAACTCAAAACATACCATGCATGTAACCTCAAGAAACAGATGCAGATAATTCAAACCATTAACATTTCTAGCTGACTTTATTTTTCAAAAAAAAATATAAACAATACGGATAGATAGATAGATAGATAGCTAACCTTTCTCTCTCTAAATAATAATAATAATAATAATAATAATCCAAACCATGATATTAAAAAACAAGAAAAAAAAAGGCAACTTTAGTGAGAAGTGAGAACTATATATAAATATCCTTCTCCCACGCATCCCCAGAACAAGGACACAGAACACTAAAAACACATAAACTAAATTAAAACAGCTCAAAAAACCCCCCAAAAAAGAAGAAAAACAAAGCACTTATAAATGAGACTCACCTTGAAACATTCCTTTCCCAGTCCTCTTAATCAAGCCCTCGACTATCCTCCGATCCACCGGGGAGTCATCCACCACCAACACCCTCAACTCCACCACCTCTTCTCCTCCCTCCGCCTCCTCCATCCTACACACTCTTCACAGCCAAACCCCTTCAAAGCTCCCACCTTTTTATTTTAACCACAACTCAACGCCATTCCAATTAAGGGAGAGAGAGAGAGAGAGAGAGAGAGAGAGAGAGAGGAGACGTTGGTGAGTGAGAGTGAGAGTGAGGTGTAGAGGTGTGGAGGTGTAAAGAGAGAGAGAGAGAGGGGGTGGGGCCCGCACGCGTGCGGTGGGGCCCGCGAGAGGAGAGAGAAGGTTCGTGAGATGCGATGTAACTCGCTCACTAGATTTTGTTGTCGGGGTGGGGGGGCCTCGGGATTCGACTTAATTACTTTGATTAAACTCAAACCAGAAAAATGATTGCTGTACATTTCAAATCGAATCTATATTTTATATTTTATTTTATTTAGAATAGAATAAATTTTAAGAGTAATACTATATGTACATTTCTAAAGGGGTGTACATTCTACACTCACCCATTAATTTAATGATAGTGTAACACCTGAGAATAAATGGAGGAAGAAGGCGAATGAGTAAGGGGGTTAACCGTAGTGAGCATAAAAAAATTAGTTTTTATCGCATAGTGATAGGAAGGCATAAAGGGGTAACTTAGCTGCTCAGGGCCCAGCGAGGTTGGGAGAGCCGGAGGAGTAGGGCGCATAACCGGGCCACCGGAGCCACAGGCACCGAAGGGAGAGGAACCAGAGGTGAAGAGATGGGAGAACCAGGACTACCTAATCGCGCCGAGGAGCTGGAAGCCAAAGGGAACCACAGGGGCCACCGAACCCCAGGGAGACCACAGAGGCGCCAAAAGGGGGAAAGAGATCGCAGGAGGAGGAGCTCCGAACAGGGGAGAAGATGGCCAGCAGGGAGATGTGATGGGGCGCAGTGTTCGGGAAGCCAAGTGGGAGACAGCGCATGCCCAACAGAAGTAGAAGGACTTCAGTGGGCCGCCCCAGGCAGGCCAGTGGCGCAAGCACTCAAACCCGGGCTCCCAATCGGGCAGGGATGAACAGCCCAAGTACTGGCCCACAGCCAGCGGAAGTCCGGAGGCCCAGACCTCATATCCGAGGGCACAGCCGAGCCCATGCAACCTTGTGCTTAATTTCAATTTCACCCATGCAATATTACAATTAGCATATTAGTAGCTAGACAACACAGTTAATATAGGCTGAGAGACAGTATTGTAAGGATTATGAAAATTATATGCAATTAAGCTTTCTTCTCAAGCTATCTCTTCTCCTCCTCCTTCTTCTCCTTCTGCTCCTTCTCCCTCAACCCTCTGTTTCCCTCCTACTTCACTCTATTTCTTCCCGGTTCTCTCTCTCTCTTTCTCCACCAATTCCCCTCTTCTCATTCCCATCATCCTCACTGCCAAGCTCTACTCAGAGAAGTCTCATCATAGGAGGCTGCAGCGAGTCCGGTTATTACAATTTGGTATCAGAGCGGCACGGTCCCAGGGATCGGCGCGCGCATCATTTACCAGTAATTGAAGGCAACAGCATACACAACCGAAGGCAACCACTGAAAGGCAAATTCGAAGCAACACACAACCGAAGGCAACATTCGAAGCAACACACAACGGAGGCAACAATTGAAGCAACACACAACCGAAGGCAACATTCGAAGCAACACCCAACCGGAGGCAACAAATTGAAGCAACACACAACCGAAGGCAACAATCGAAGCAACACACAACCGAAAGCAGCAATTGAAGGCAACTTCTCCATCAGCCACAGGCAACCAAGGAAGGCCACCACGGCATCGAGGGTAAGGGCCTTAATTAACTCACTTCCTCATTAGTGCATGGCTCCCTTATCTGCAAGAAGTGCCCAAGTCAATTAGTGCAACCGAATTAAGATAGGGGGAAGGAAAAGCAACCGGTTCAAGCACTTGAGTCTGGGTGCCGAGACTGAGAGCATGGCTGAAGGAACTAGGCTGAGGGAGCTCACTGACAGCATGAAGACCATTGAGGAGAGAGTGTTGAAGCTCACCTCTGATAGTGCCGAGATGGTGGAGGGTAAACTGCAACAATTGGGATCCGATTGTAATCTAAGATTCGATAGGATAACCCAACAAATGGAAGATATCCAGAGGGATAACCACCAGAAGTTTGAAGCCATGCAAATCGAAACCGCCAAGAGGTTTGAGTTGATGATCCAGGAGAGCAATAGAAAACATGAGCAGCTAGTGAGCATGTATCGAAACCAGCCTGAGGCACCAGGCTCCACAATCCCAAGTAATTCAGCAACCGGGGTCACCCCACTCAACTTCAGGGAGGGCCGAGAGGCCACTGGGAGCCACCTAGGGGGATCTGCTTCAAAAAGCTTCGACAAGGGCAAGGGGATATTGCAAACCCCATTCAGGCCAGCTGAGAGGTGGGAGGATCAAGTCAACAGGAACAATTATCATCTGCCATACCCCAAACTTGAGTTCCCGTCGTTTGGGGGCGAGGACCCCCGAGAGTGGAGTAGTAAGAGCGAGCAATATTTTAGGATATATCAGATTCCGGAGCCTCATTGGGTAGAGGTTGCAACGATGCACTTCACGGGCAAGGCCCACAGGTGGAAGGAAGGGTACATGTTAGACAAGCCCAACCTGAGATGGGAGGAGCTGACCGGGGCCCTATACAGGAGGTTTGATGGGTCAGGGATGAGGACCTTGGTGAGGGAGTTCAACAAACTAGTCCAGACCAGCACCGTCGATAAATATCAAGAGAAGTTTGAAGATCTACGGGCTAGAATGCTTTTCCTCAATCCGACCCTGAGCGAGGAGCATTTCTTACAGAGTTTTATCAGCGGCTTGAAGGATGAGTTGGTGCCCTTCATCGATATATCCAACCCCACCACGCTTGAGGAGGTGTACGAGCAAGCAAAGCTGCACGAGCAAGCGTTGGCTGTCATGTGGAGGAGACAGAGGGCCTTCAGTAGGCCACCTATCAATCCACAGACGGGGGTGAATCCTAACAAGAACCAGGGGGCCAGGCCTTGGGACAGGAGTCATGAGGGGAGTAGAGCTGTACCACACAAGGGTCCCACCGGGCCTCCTTTGATTAGCAAACAACTGTTCGAACAACGGAGAGCCGCGGGGCTTTGCTACAAGTGTGGAGAAAAGTACCTACCAGGACACTCTTGTCCAGGGAGGACTCTGAACCAAGTCGAAGGCCTTCCGGAAATTGACGAAGTATTCGATGAGAGCTTGTTAGTACCCACAGATGAAGAAGGGGAGGGGTATCCCAGTGAGGAGGAAGTGATGGAGGAGAAGGGAATGTCGGTGCAGGCTCTTAGCGGGGAAAACCAATTGGAGGCAATCAAGGTTCCGGGAGAGGTCGGAACTAAAACGTTGGGGTTACTCGTGGACACGGGTAGCACCCACAGCTTTATAGATTACCAAGTAGCTCGAGAGCTTAAGGCTGCCATCACCCCTGCACCACCCTTGGTAGTCACAGTAGCGAACGGCCACAAGATCCTGAGCAAACTGAAATGCTCGGACTTTAAGTGGACGATGCAAGGGGACTGTTATCAGACTGACTTAAGGGTGATCAGGCTTGACGGGTCCAACATCATTCTTGGGATAGATTGGCTCAAAAAGTACGGCAAGGTAGTTTTTGACTATGACAATCATGCCGTATCATTCAGCAAGGATGGGAAGCAAGTGATCCTCAAGGGAATTGCGGAGGGGGCCAAGCTGAAAACCATTAGTGCCCAACAATGGTACAGGGCCGGCCTACAAGGAAGCTTATGCGCCATAGCACATGCCAGCGGGTCAGAGGTAAAGAAGGAGAGATGGATTCCTGTGGAGATAACCAGGGTATTGGCCCGTTATGCTGAAGTGTTCCAGGAGCCACAAGGACTGCCACCCGAGAGGTCTCATGACCATAAAATACCCTTACAGCCAGGGGCTAGTCCCGTCAACAAAAGGCCGTATCGGTATTCACACGAGCAGAAGGGAGAGATCGAGGCCCAGATAGCAGAAATGCTGCAGACTGAAATCATCCAAAAGAGCACAAGCCCATATGCGTCGCCAGTACTATTAGTAAGGAAGAAGGATCAGAGTTGGCGGCTTTGTGTGGATTATAGACAGCTAAACAAGTCGACGGTGAGCGACAAATACCCCATACCCATAATTGACGACCTACTGGATGAGTTAGGGGGATCCAATTATTTTTCAAAGATAGACTTGAGGTCTGGGTACCATCAGATCCGAATGCACCCAGCCGACGTCTACAAAACAGCCTTTAGGACGCACTCGGGCCATTATGAATTCTTGGTCATGCCGTTTGGGCTAACCAATGCACCGGCGACGTTCCAAGCACTTATGAACGACATCTTCCGTCCCTATTTACGGAAGTTCGTGCTCATTTTTTTTGACGACATACTGATATACAGTAGGAGTCTAGAGGAGCATGCCTCTCACCTGGAGACGATATTAGAGCTACTAAAGAAGAATAGACTGTATGCGAGGAGGACCAAGTGTTACTTTGGCCAAGAATCTGTAGAGTACCTCGGGCATATCATCACAAAACAGGGAGTAGCGACGGACCCGGAGAAGATCGAGGCCATGATCAACTGGCCGGTGCCGAAACACATCAAGGGTCTAAGGGGCTTTCTCGGCCTGACAGGCTACTACAGAAAATTCATTAAAGGCTACGGGGGGCTTAGTCGGCCGTTGACTGAATTGTTGAAGAAGGATAGCTTCTTTTGGTCAGGAGAGGCTCAGAAAGCTTTCGATGGACTTAAGAGGGCTATGACTACAGCGCCCGTCCTCGTTATGCCGGATTTCAGTCAACCCTTCGCATTAGAGGTGGATGCGTGTGCGACAGGAATTGGGGCAGTACTTACACAAGGGGGCAGGCCAATCGCCTATCTGAGCAAGGCCATAGGTCCTAGGCACTCGGCCTTGTCGACCTACGAGAAGGAATTCCTCGCGATACTCATGGCGGTGCAAAAGTGGCGACATTACCTCAGCCTGAGGACCTTCACCATCCGCACGGATCACGAAAGTCTCAAACATCTCTTGGAGCAGAAGATCTCAACCCCAATGCAACAGAAGGGTATGATGAAGCTTCTTGGGCTGGATTATGCAATAGTGTACAAGAAGGGTAGGGAAAACGTAGCGGCGGACGCCCTGTCCAGAAAAGAGGAGGCTTGCAAGATTTCGGCCACTACTAGTGTGATACCAACATGGGTTCAGGAGGTAGTCACCAGCTACGAAGGGGACAGTCACTGTGAGCAGCTGATCACAGCCTTGGCCTTACAGCCACAGTCACAGGAGGCTTATACCTATGTAAATGGAGTCCTAAGGCACCAGGGAAAGGTGGTAATTGGCAGCCAGGGAGAACTACGGAAGAAATTGCTTCAACAGATGCACGACTCTGCGATGGGAGGACATTCAGGGGTCCAGCACACCTACCGTAGGATCAGTCGACACTTCTATTGGCCCGGTCTAAAGAAGGAGGTAGAGCAGTGGGTGAAAGGGTGTGCGGTGTGTGCACAAAACAAGATAGATAACCTGCCTAGCCCGGGGCTGCTACAGCCGTTGCCCATACCCGAGCGAATCTGGGAAGACATCAGCTTAGATTTCATCGAGGCCCTACCGAAATCAGAGGGGAGGGATACAATTATGGTGGTGGTTGACCGCCTAACCAAGTACGCGCACTTTATCTCATTGACTCACCCATTCACCGCCGAGGAAGTGGCCAGGGCCTTCATGGGTACAGTCTATAGGCTGCATGGGTGCCCAAGGAGGATGGTGTCCGATCGGGACAAGGTTTTTACCAGTCGCTTTTGGACGGAGTTATTCAGACTCCTGGGAACCAAATTGCACCTAAGCACGGCGTACCACCCTCAGACCGACGGGCAGACCGAGAGGGTAAATCGGTGCGTGGAGACGTACCTGCGGTGTATGTGCTTCCAAAGGCCAAGGGCGTGGCATGCCTGGCTAACTCATGCCGAATGGTGGTACAACACGAATTTCCACACTTCACTGGGAATGACCCCTTATGAAGCTTTGTATGGACAAGCGCCCCCGAACTATCTCGTAGCCTCTCCTGAGGCTACGGACCAGCCGGAGGTGAAGGTATGGATTACCAAGAGGGAGCAGTGGACTAAGGAGTTGAGAGAGAGACTAATGGTGGCCCAGCAAAGGATGAAGCAGCAGGCTGATAGGCATCGCAGGGAGAAGGAGTATGCCGTGGGGGAGTGGGTTTACCTCCGGTTACAGCCTTACAAGCAGACCACAGTGGCTATGAGGAAAGAGTGGAAACTTACAGCGAGATATTTCGGGCCATTCGAGGTGACGGAACGCATAGGAGTAGTGGCTTACAGATTGCGGTTACCGGAAGAGGCGCGGATCCACCCAGTTTTTCACGTGTCCTTGCTGAAGAAGACCCCCCCATCGGCGGCCAAGGTATCTCCCTCGGTTCCCCTCGCTGGAGAGGACGGGCAGCTCTTGGCCGCCCCCGAGTGCATCCTAGATCGTCGCGTGGTCAGGCAGGGGAACAAAGCGAAGTCAGAGGTGCTGATCAAATGGAGTAACCTCCCCGAGGAGCTAGCGACTTGGGAAGGTTACTGGGCGCTGAAGAAGCAGTTTCCGGCGTTTGATCCTTGAGGACAAGGATCAAGTTAAGCCGGGGGGAGTGTAACACCTGAGAATAAATGGAGGAAGAAGGCGAATGAGTAAGGGGGTTAACCGTAGTGAGCATAAAAAAATTAGTTTTTATCGCATAGTGATAGGAAGGCATAAAGGGGGTAACTTAGCTGCTCAGGGCCCAGCGAGGTTGGGAGAGCCGGAGGAGTAGGGCGCATAACCGGGCCACCGGAGCCACAGGCACCGAAGGGAGAGGAACCAGAGGTGAAGAGATGGGAGAACCAGGACTACCTAATCGCGCCGGAGGAGCTGGAAGCCAAAGGGAACCACAGGGGCCACCGAACCCCAGGGAGACCACAGAGGCGCCAAAAAGGGGGAAAGAGATCGCAGGAGGAGGAGCTCCGAACAGGGGAGAAGATGGCCAGCAGGGAGATGTGATGGGGGCGCAGTGTTCGGGAAGCCAAGTGGGAGACAGCGCATGCCCAACAGAAGTAGAAGGACTTCAGTGGGCCGCCCCAGGCAGGCCAGTGGCGCAAGCACTCAAACCCGGGCTCCCAATCGGGCAGGGATGAACAGCCCAAGTACTGGCCCACAGCCAGCGGAAGTCCGGAGGCCCAGACCTCATATCCGAGGGCACAGCCGAGCCCATGCAACCTTGTGCTTAATTTCAATTTCACCCATGCAATATTACAATTAGCATATTAGTAGCTAGACAACACAGTTAATATAGGCTGAGAGACAGTATTGTAAGGATTATGAAAATTATATGCAATTAAGCTTTCTTCTCAAGCTATCTCTTCTCCTCCTCCTTCTTCTCCTTCTGCTCCTTCTCCCTCAACCCTCTGTTTCCCTCCTACTTCACTCTATTTCTTCCCGGTTCTCTCTCTCTCTTTCTCCACCAATTCCCCTCTTCTCATTCCCATCATCCTCACTGCCAAGCTCTACTCAGAGAAGTCTCATCATAGGAGGCTGCAGCGAGTCCGGTTATTACAGATAGAGAAGTCACTTCACAAATTATGAAGTGACCCCTCACCACACCCCACTCATTGGATGATGGGTGGTGTGTGTGATGTATACACTGAGGGGGGGCCGGCCGTGGGGTTACCGAGCACATCTCAACCCACACAGCACACGAGGACAGCGGAAATAAAATTTTTCGTAGATGAAAGTAGGCGAAAACGATTGTAGAAAACAAGCACAAGAATAACTAAAGAAATAAAACAAATAAGGAAATGCAAGGACACGAGAATTACGTGGTTCGGCCAACAATGTATCAACCTACGTCCACGGGCAAGACCACCTCAATGCGTTATTCGTTTAATCCATGACACAAAAGTATAACAAGAAACTCTCTCAGGAAGACTCTCCACGTTTTTCCTCTCAATTAGGATTTTTCAATGAAGCCCTAAAAAAAAAAAGATAAATCGCAAGAGTTAATATAACTCTAAAAACCTAATTCTAATAGGAAACGATCTCCACCGTCCATCCGAATTTTTAAATCACTTCTAGTCGTCGTCCATATCCTCTTAAAAATTATCTTTAAGATATTTTTAAAACATCCCTAATATTTAGAAATAAGATTGTATCAAATCCATATGGACTCGAAACATGATTTTACATAATCCAACATACCCCATAAAACATATATATTTAGCATTTTCTAAATTTTAATTATCATTTTGAAATGACGAATAAAAGAATTTCTATTCTAAAATAAACAGAATATATACCGTACATTCTATTTAGAATAATACTGATGGTATTGCTCCTCAAACAAAAGGTTAACAAAATTATATATAACAATATCAAATTTCTAAATGCTCAATTTAGGCTGTGTCTCGATATCCGAATTAGTTTTTTTTTTTTTTTTTTTTTATTTTTACTTTTTATATTTTGATAGAATAAATAATTTATTATGAAAAAAATAAAAAAATATAGCTTGTTGGCCAAAAAATAGAAAATAAAAAAAAAAAGAAAAAACATATATGCAATATTTACTTGGTTCTGGCACTGAAATCTTAATTTTAAAAAAATATATTCATACTTTTTTTTTTATTTGCTATAATAATAGCTAAATTCTAATATAATTAAAAATATAAATTCAATATAAATCATTAAAATTAAAAATAATTTTAATAAAATTAGCCATAATATAAACTTAATTTAATAGGATAATTAAAATATAATAAGATTAAAAAATTTTACGGTTTCAGAATTGGAGATATATTTAACATAATTTATTTTATTTGAACAAAAAATAATTTGAAGGCTCTATTCTATTTTAATTCCTATCTACTGAATACTGTAAAAAGTTTCAGTAAAAAATTATTAAAGAGATGCAAACAAGACCTTAAATATTTTTTATTTTGTATTTTTTGATAAAAATATAATTTTTAAAAAATTTGGAACCGGTATATTGAATGCGTTGCATATTTTGATGGGCTTTATTTAATTATCTCATGTGATTCACCTGGTTTGGCTATAATTTTTTTTTTTTTTTTTTTTTTTTTTTTTTTTTTGTAAAACAAGCCATATCAAAATTAATAAATTTAAACATTAAATAACAAAAATCAAAATTTAAAAGTCATGTAGAGAGTTTGATTAAGAAAATGGAAAATTAAAGTTATTAAATTTATAGAATTTAATATTTTTTTAAAAAAAGGAAGAAAATTTAAAGGTTTCCTTTACAAAAGCTATCATCAAACGATATAATCCTCGAGTTAATCGGAGCCGTCCGTCACGAGGAGTCATCACACCGTATCCTTCGGTGTGTCGGCGGAGGAGTGCGGTGTAAGCGTCCGTGCTCTATGCGGACCCCACCACCACACCCCCGGGTGCGAGATCCTCGAGATCTCTGCTGGGGACCACCCTCGGCGGGGCCCACTTGGAGCGGGAGAATCGACGCCTCCGATTCGACGAGCGATGCGGGGCCCGCGCGGGGAGCATCGTGACGTGGCATTCCGCTCGAACGACACGCTGCGCACGCCAGATGTCCCCGTACGGACGGCGTCGTATTCGGGTACTTCGGACCCGAGTTCGGACGCTGACTCGCGTCAGGGGATGGTCGGCCGTTCGATCGTGATCGAGCGGTCACAGATTCGCACGGCGAGTGATGGTTAAGTAACTCGTGCTCCGTATAGTTCGCAGCGGATTAAGCGGAGAATGTACCGGTTCTCGTGTATACGCACGTACTTATTTTAAACTATGCCTTAAAACTTCTATATAGAAAAATTATATTATACATAGTTTTTACTGCATGTTTAGTTTAACTTTTAAAATAACAATTTTATTTGATAAGCAAATGTAAAGAATTTGAAAAACAAAATATCAGAATAAATAATTTTTTAAGCTCCCACTTAAAATTTTTATTTTTCGCTCTAGCTTGAAACTGCTGGGAAAAAAAATTAATGGACAAACTGAATATAGCTAATACTCTCATCACATATTCACATAAATTCTTTTCTATTGGTCAAAGAAAAGAGAATTAAAAAAGCCTCTTGAGACCACACACCAAAAAAAAAAAAAAGAAAAAAAGAAAAAGAAAAAAGAAAAAAAGGTGAATTTGAAAAGGTTCACGCTTCACAGTGTTCAAAGTTGGAAACTTGTTTGAGGAGGTCCACAACGGTCAACAAGAACCTCGGCCCATAAGAAGCAAGGGCCCACTTATAAGCTGTTCCAATAAAGCTTCCCGTGGAAAAGCCCAAGAATCCGGGGAAGCACTTATTTCCCTTTTTACCATCATCATTATTATTATTATTATTATTATTATTATTATTATTATTATTTGCTTTATTTATTTGATAAATAAATTTAGCTATAAAAAATAAACCTACCTCAAAAAATAAATAAACAAATAAATAATTAAAAAACTACTCACTGACAAACTCTCACCTAGTATTGCAAAGCAATCACTACCAGATCCGACCATTGACTCTAAAAACGATTGATTCTGAGAGATGATATTATTTTTTCCCAACAAACTGTGAGATCCTTTGGCACTGCCTCTTGATAGC
Organism: Tillandsia fasciculata; assembly: GCA_029168755.2. NCBI lineage: Eukaryota > Viridiplantae > Streptophyta > Magnoliopsida > Poales > Bromeliaceae > Tillandsia > Tillandsia fasciculata. Next base: position 19,153,107 of record CM054946.1, on the reverse strand, counting down.
AGTTCTCCATCAAGTGCTCCAAAACTCTCTTTTACTATTGGTTAAACAAGAAGTAATGGGAACAAAACTTATCTCCATTCACAATTAGGAAATTCCTAAATTTTGGTACTTAGCACTAATTTAAAGCTATAGATTTATAACCCAATCTTTTGGTGAAAATCACATGCACCAAAATGGAGGAGAAAAAAAAAAGAAAGTTGAATTAGGTATACAAAAGAAGGAAAAAAAAAACCCCCCACTTATGCAAAAGCCTCCTCCAAGTCAAAAGGTCATGAAAATCTTTCCAAGCTAAGTGGGTCCCCTCATGTCCACACCTCTCTCTCTCTCTCTCTCTCTCTCTCTCTCTCTCTCTCTCTCTCTCTCTCTCTCTATATATATATATATATATTAAACTATTAACTTTATTTGAATCTCTAGTTAACCTTTATTTGCATTTCCCCTAGCCTCTTTTTTGGAAACTTTTTCTTATGTAGCAATGTTGTTTCAGAATAATACCAGATATGATTCCTTCAAAACATAGTAGTGGATGTACTATAAAGGGCCAATCAACTCTATTCAACCGATTCCCTTGAAAAAGAGTAATTCTCAAAAGAAACACAACACTTAACTCAATTTTAAGGAAACTACCAGAAACCAGAAAGAATCACAAGCCAATAACAAATAAGAGAGTTTCAGTGGACTAGAAGTTTCTGCTTCTGATAGGAAACTGTTAAGAGAGTTTCAGTAAAAAGAACTACTAAAACTCTGGCTCCACTCAAGCAACACCCCCACAAAGGGCTACCATTTCTTCTGCTTTAAAGCCCTGGTGCATACCACTAAAGGAGCTCTCAAAAGGCAATCTCAAAGGCTAATGGCATGCCACAAATTGACTGATAAATAAAGATGCGAAAAAGACTAATCGACAACCTATACAAGGACGAAAATAATTGTTACCACGCCATCCATTGTCCTTGCTCCTTGTCGATCACTAAAAAAGATGACTCTCCTCTCTAAAGCATTAGCTCAGAGGCTTGTTTCAGTCAATAGTAGTAATGCTACTATTGGCGCGTGACATGGATTGTGTGATGCATGAGTAAATGTAAATATAGCAGATAACATTAATTGAAACTAACCTTGAAAATTCTGTTGTACCACCAACTAAGAAAGAGTCACATGTGTCCTTCAGAGCAGATACGCGAGTTTGAACGACCAGAGATTCCTTTGTACCTTTATGAAATGGCTCACATTAATTACAAGAGACATCTTATTTCATAGGATTGATTGCGAACATGACATGCGTTGGCATCATTACAAGGAAGACCCACTTGAAGACATGAAGTCCTTCATTATGTGTCTCACTTAATAACCACAGGCATATAAGAAAAGTATTTCCTAGGATACTTGCACCCAAAAAATCATGTTACTGTCCAATTAGTGCATGACAAAAAGTCAAAAAAATACAGGGACTGATTTGTTTACAATCTATTCCTAGAATTTTGAAAATACTCCAGATTTTAGCGCAAGATAGGACATGTTTGTTTCACCGAAAGTAGATTTTGGGTTGAAAACTATTTTTCCTCCGTTGCTTGTTTCTATAGTTATACAAGTGAAGCTCTTTTAGTTCTGTCGTTTTGGTAGATAGTGAATGGTGTAAAAATTACAATTTATACATAAATAATAAATTATTTAGTAATAAATAAAAAAATAATATAATTATATTCTTATATAATTTAAAAAAATATAATCTAAAATAACTAAAGTAAATTTTTTTATACATAAATTATAATAATACAACAATAAAATCATAGAGTAAAAGAAATATTAATACTCAACTAATTAATTGTCCTCGTATTGTAAATTTACAAACTAAAGGAAAAAAATACTAAAACTTAAATAATCAAATTTTATTATATTTTAAATATGTAAACTAAATAAAAGAGTAATTAGTACCACAATTAAATATATTTAACTATATCTAGCATTATTATTTATATTATTTTATTATTTTTTTCTCACTTTTTTTTTTTTTTACCGTAATTTATTTTGGCTTAGGATGGACCGAAGTCAATTACGCTGTTTTGGTCACTCAAGTTTCGACCGTATCTTTATTACGGCGAACCATACAGCGGAAGTAGCCGTTTACGGCCGAAAATGATTTCACCCCTCTCTACTTCCATCCAAACAAATAGGCCCATATTGTAACACTTCCCATTATTCTGCGCAAGCTATTGCAACACTTAATATTTTTCTTCCTATTTAACCATGGGCAAATTTAGCAGAAAAGTTAAACCATGATCAAAGGCATAGTCTCAGTTTGATAGCTTCAGGAGAATAAGGTTAGCAGCGCTTAAGACAGTAGACTTAAATTCATAGCAATTACCTAATATGCCTCGAGACAGATGACTGCATTTGCGCCTGCACAAGGAAGACCTTGAATAACAGCATCAGCAATATACAAAACGAAATCGGTTGACATAGTGTGCCCAACCTCTGAGTGAACTTTTTGCTATCAGACTCAGTTTCTTCGAGGGCTTCAATGTGTTCAGTGACAATGCTGCACATTAAAGCAAGAGGAGGCAAAAAAAAAAGGGTGTAAATTAGCTATTTTGGATTTCACCTATACGATTCATCTACAGAGAGGAAAGATACATCAAGAAGGTCAACATACTGAATTCAAGGCTCTGATTTTTCCATGGAGTACTCTTCACTTCTTTGAAGGAATTAGCCTAGTAAAGAAGGGCAGATGAATCACCAAGAAGGATTATCTCATTATCCTGAAAAGTCATTTTATCAAGAAAATTGTTTCTTCTCTTTAGAAAAACTTCTCCTTTCTAACCAGTGCAATAAACAAAATAATGCTATTTTGGCAGGACTATGTTTCCTGATATTAAAAAACCACAATTCTCTATGTTGCTGCACATAACATTTTATTGATGATAACAGCCTAACACGCCTGTCTGATTTCACCAAATGACGCTGAAATTCGTGCACGTAAAATAGATGATGTAAGACCACCAAGATGTACAGAAACTATGTTCCACAAATCATCATTATACCCTTGTAGGAATCTTCCAAATAGAAAACTATGGTGAAACAATGTGAATATACTAGCAGCATAAACAGATTTTCAAGGGTTTATAAGGATGAGATACTTAAGATACAATAATATTCAGGCTACGAGATCATATTCATCACGAGCAGGAGGTACTACGTCTAATCTCATCATACTCCTATACTCGATTGGAACCGGAGCACCAGCCTGAACACAGAGCTCCACAATAGCTGGAGCCTTACCATAGTACCTCTTAAGCTCATTATAAAGAGAATGGTCATTGGGGTCACGCACATGCCACACGTAATTAGGCCTTATCAAGTCATCAATAGTTGCTTCTTGCCATGCATGCAAACCATCTCGGAATTGGTGCCTTGCAGCTTTGCACATTCTAACCTTGTGTCCTTTAGGACCCACTTGGACTTCAGGGCAATAACCGCATGTTATCACGCTATATTTCTTCATAAGCTTCAGAGCTCCTGACCGCATGTCGAACCAGGACTTCAGCGTTCTTGAACCAAGTTCACCCATATCCATTTCCTCTTCAGATATATTAAGTTTGGAGCTAACTTCAATGGACGAACTCACTGGTTTGACACTTGTTTTTCCCACTGAATCTTCCTCAGCTTCCTGCTCAAAGTCTACAATCCTCCCTTCAATCGAATATACAGGCTTAGTTCTTCTTTTTGTCGGATAGTTCTCAAGATCCACACCAGCTTGAATACATAATTCTACAATAGCCGGAAGCCTTGGAACTTCACATCTTTCCTTGTGCACAACTCTCGGTTTTCCAACTCTATCATAGAGGTGGTAGCAATAAGGGAAACCAACAACACCTCTTATTCCGCCTCTCCTCCACACATGGGTGGAGCTCCTGGAACCACATTCGGGGCCTTCACAAGACCTTATATGATGGCCGAGGTGACCAATGTGCACTTCTGAACAAAACCTGGCAAAGGAACATTTAGTTACCCGCTCTACCTTATCGGGGTAAATTACACCAGTAACCATTGAAGATAGTGCAAAATTTCACTTATGGACAAAATTTAATTTCTTGCAAATGATGCATACATTGCATAGATAGAACTTCTTTTTTTCTTTCTTTTTTTCTCCCTTACAGTCGAGTTGAACTGCCAACTACTGCTCAATTTTCCTAACAGGAGATGACATCAAAGCTAATTCAGCTTCCACATTATCTCCAAAATTAAACAGAATTCGCTACCACGCCCAAGACAAGTTTTAATCAACTGCCTAGTAATCTTCAAAATTACTGTGCAATGATTCTTATAATGTGGAAAATATGTAACGTCAGATGCATGACAACTGTTTTAGCTCTTTATGCTAAAAAATTTAATGGCACTTGACGGTTGGACCAGATTACACTATACATAGAAGTTTGGTTACATAAATAGAATTTTGCATTTAGTAGTTAGTAATAATGCAATTTACTCATAGGTTATACTTTCTGCGCCGCTAATTACAAGTATCAAAGAGATCAAAATAAACTTACTGACATCTTTTGACAGGGATGGCGGAATCACCATTAACAAGTTTGGAAAGTCCACGAAGAAGCATCTCTCTAGCATTATAGACTTGGTGGGCAACCTCTACGAGTTCGGGCACTAATAGGCCATTTTCGGGAGCGTGATCGAGCACCCGACACGGGTTCTCTTGTCTTTTCCGTTTCTCTTCCTTCGCCCGCTGTATCAGCACCTTCATGGGAGTTGGGTATGGCTTCCTCTCCCATCTCTTCCCAGGCCTTGGAACTTCCGAAAATGGGCATTCCTCTTCTCCGTCTTGAGCCTCAAGATCTTCTGTTTTCTCTCTGGAAAAAACTCTTTGCTGAGATCCGAAAGGTGCTAAGGATTTCAATTGGAAGTGCGATACTGGTTTCTTTCTACAGAATGTGTAGAGCATCAGGAGCCTTCGCAATAACATCCCACATACGATTGTTTATAGCTTTCGCCAACTACGAAAATATGCAAATCCAATTATTTCTAGCTCGTAAAGAGATCGCATGTAAAGTTCATAAAACAAAATCTAACATTTAGACTAATCAAGCACAAAACTTGCAAATTGAAGAAGTAGAATAAAAAATTAAACTACTAACAAGAGAATTAACTTAAATTCCATCTCCTTATTTACCTGCTTAAATTAAAACTTACTTCAATCGATCTAACACGAGTAAACAACCAGAGAAGCGGGCACTCAACACGCAATCGCATCGATGCTCCTCTAGCGCCATTAATGGCGGAAGAGAGGGGAAGGGAGAAGAACGAGAGAGAGAAAGAGAGTCGCTTACTACCGACCTCCCGGGATTTCGAGATTTAGGGTTAGGGTTTTAGAGGTTGGCGATGGGCCTCCGACCCAAACTGTACCATTAGGCCGATCCGGTCCGTTTTTTTTTTTTTTTTTTTTTTTTTTTTTAACTCTTAAACTTTATAATTTTTTTAACTATTTAAATTTTGAATTTTCTTTATTCATTGCAACAAGCTTCAACATTATAAGCACAATTATTAAGGAGAGCTAAAAAATGGCTAATGATCATGACCAAATGAAGATTCACATTTTGAGTGGAAGTTATTTATACACTTTACACTATAACCTGCTAAAGAACACAGCACCCTCTCAAGTGAAAAGATGTGGTTCCAAAAAAGTCTAATTCACCATTTTGTGAATAAGAAAGATGTTAACTTTTTTGACAGAAGAATCAGTAGTAAATTTGAAGTGTTCAGTGCTGAACGTTTGCAGCTAAGTAAGACAATGCTCCTACTAAAGGTGCATTGATGTATATAGCTGGCTCAGATTCAGCATAGTTATTCCGATCATCGGCAAAGTTGTCGTTTTCGTCCGGCCCACCGACGACCGCCCCGGTCAGTATGTTTGGGTTCGGCTTGTCGGAATAGAGAAAAGGGAAGCCTCCATCACAGCCCACGGACTCCGTGCTCACTCTAATGCTAGGAATCGACGAGTCGCGGTGGTGGATTCTTCGCGGAAAATTTTCGCCATAGCCTACCATGTATGACATTCCTCTTGGGTTTTCTCCCAGAATGTAGTCTACCTGAAGAAGGGAAAAGGAAACATTAGAGCATTTAGAACACTACAGATTGCCCATAATTTATGCCTAGATGGATTGAAATGAAATGCATGGCTGGTCCATGTATTTTCGCTAAATTGAAATTTATCCTCTACTTGGATAGATTAGTTCCAAGATTCACTAATCTGTTGAAGTAATCAATCACAGCAGCCAAATTACAGTTCATCGAAAGTAGTTCGGGGACTATCACTACATTTTACCTATGTTAAAATTTTGAGTTAGAGGCATAGATCAGGCACAAGAAATAAATGTAATGTAGACCAAAGTGCTTACTTGCTTCTTAGCTAAAACCCTTAGCTTAGACGGCGTGACGACGACATCGCCACATTTGAAGGTCTGTTTGGAGGCTTTAAGATATTTGGAATAAGCTGACAGCAAGAAGGATGTTGTGGTCACATACTGCATGTTGCTGCCACTCATCTTGTAAAGAAGCCCCCCCGGCGTGTATTTCACACTCACCGATTTGGAATTCGGTATAACACTACACATAAACCTCTCCGCTTGCTCTCGGAATTCCGATGCTTCTTTCTTCTTCAGTACAAGATAGTCCTGCAGAGAGAGAGAGAGAGACGCTTGCGTGAAGTTTTTAGTAAACTAGTCCTATATATTTACATGAAAAGTTTTAGCTAAGTGTGAATGAGACATCAGAAAAGGAACATACTCGACTGAGGAGCACGCGGGCGCCCGGTATCTTGTTGTCCCAACTGAACGAATCCGAGTCGGACTTGATGCCGAGAGACTTGGCATAGCTTAGATAAGAAGAGTTTTTAGTGGCCTTGTAGAGCCATGCAGCTCCCCACAGCAATTCATCCTAAATGTAGGAGCCTTGTGAACTCAAACTTGCCGAGATAACGCAAAAAATGTACAAAATAAATACCTCAACTTTTAAAAATTTTGACAAACATTGGGGCTTTACCTGGTATCCAGAATACGAGCAATAGAACGGGCACACGACGGAGGAGAGGGAGTCACTATAGCTTCCTCTATATTTATCGGCGAAGGCAAAGGCTTTTACTGCAGTCCCCTTCAGCTGGTTCGAGTAGTGAACATCAACATGCCTGAATACAAGGGAGGCAGCTGCGAGTGCTGCAGCCGTCTCTGCTGCGACGTCAGAGCCTGGGTTTGAGGATGTAACTTTGTACACCGGCCGTGATGTGCTCATGTCCTCTGCACGTTCCCAGCATTTATGCTCCTCATTTGGATTCCCAACCTGAAGCATGATTGCGACAGTAACACATTTTTTTTTTTTCCTAGTCCGAAAATGGAGCTCATTTTGTATGATGAAGTGCAACAGATCACTTCCAATTAGAATTTGTCAGTATATAGAACAAATTAGAGACCAATCTGAAGCTACTCAATACTCACAAAAGGCGAAAAGAAAACATTCGATGTTATTGGTAGAGTAAAATTTTCTGAATCAACTAGTGTAACAACCAATCTAATAGACACATTGTTCGGAGTCGTGAAGTGTTAAACCTGAACGTAGAGAGCATCAGGAAGTGCACTAGAGGCTTTGAGGAGGTAGTCTGTGCCCCAGCGAACCGCTTCGCGAGCATGATCGAGTTCCTTGGGCATCCGCCGGCCGAACTCGAGCACGCTCCATGCAAGCATTGTAGTTGTGAAGGCCATCGGGAAGCCGAACTTAATGTTGTCGCCAGCGTCGTAGTAGCCACCAGTAAGATCCACCTGCAATATCATAGGTGAATTACACAAACATGTTAGGATGGTTTTGATCTTCTGTTTATACAATGACTTAAATTTGGTTACAAAAATCATGCAATCAATAGTCTTATCAATTAGTCCATGAACATTTGCCAAAGAACTAGGAAACCTACATGCTCTGCCGAGCCATCGGTGAGCCCAGAATTGCCTCTCCAGTTCAAGGTCTGCCCCGGCGGGAGCTTTCCTGACCTCTGGCCCTCGAAGAAAACAAGCGACTTAGCTAATGCGTCGCCGTAATCGGGTGTGCCTGAAACACCTACTGCAACAAATCCTATCAAAACCAAGAGAGATATACACTTCTCTATTCCCATTTTCTATGACTAGAACTACAAAATGATCTGTTCTATCTTGTTTTCTTTTTCCTCTTTTTTTTTTCAAATTTATAAAGGAAGATGTCTCAAAGGTTACGAGGAGGTTTTTTTTTTTGTTTCTCAAGGGCTAGTGTCCTATAGGCCAGAAAAACAAACTAAACCTATATATATATATATATATAGGAGGAAAGGTGGATCTAAATTGAAGCTGCTCTAATTAAGAGTTTACTATCAATGGGCACCAATAAGGACCAGAAAAAAAAACGTAGAGCTATTAGAATAGCAACAAATAGATGCTCAACAAGTACCAAATTTCTAATTATGATCTTGTAACATCAACCACAAACTTCATTTCCTTTAGCATCAGAAGTAGGTAACTTACATCTCACTACAAAAAAAAAAAGAAAAGGCTACTGCAGATTTAGCAACAAAAGCATGAATTAATCATCCATGCAAAGAGTGCAAACATTACAGTATCCTCTGTTAGAGTTTATTTGAATTTTGGTGATTTAAAATTTATATTTGGTCTTTGGGCTTTTTGGTTGGCGCAAATGTCAATGGATTTTACCTGGAAGCTCAAAACTTTAGCTCACCACATATCACGTTTAGCTTTACATTGAAAATTCATCACATGTGGTAGTTATTTATGTACTTTCTATTTCGTAATTGTGTTGTTGGTTAGAAGAAAGTGAAAGTGGAGACTTTTTTTTAAAATGCGCGCATGGTACGAACTGGTCTGGGCCCGCGCGATCATAACTTGGGTTTTTTTTTTTTTTTTTTTTTTTTCTTGGCCTAACCTTGATTTGGGAAAGACCTTTTCAGACTATCAAAGAGGTTTACCTTGAAAAATACCAGCTGGGCTATCTAAGGGCCTCCTCAGTAAGGTCCAATGGTTAACCCGAATCTAGCCATTGGACCCTATCTTGAGGTGGGTTTCAAGTGAGCCCTATATATAGGTGTTCTTGGTTAAGTCCTTAGCTACATTTTGATTTATAGTACTATACTTCACACTGAGCTTTACATATTTTTATATTGAGCTTTATTACTTGTCTTCTACATTGAGTTTTATTTTTTGCTGGATCTCTGAAAGTCGACTAGTTCACTCTGCGCCATTCTGGAGTCATGCCGACGAGGTGGACAGTGGTCGTTATATCGCTGGCAGTAATTACCGGAACCTCGCACGTAAAAGGACAATCTTGCTTCTAGAACAGTGCATCTGCACGTCTCGACTCACAAACTTCATCTAATCCTTACTTCTATTTATTAATAGTAAATTATAATTTGCATGCAAGTATACAGATTTAAACATTTCCAATTTAAACCAATTTAAAATATTATTTTGATAAAAAAAATTTATAAGAAAAATTTTTACAGCATCCTCTTCACACCTTGCTATCACACACTACTACTACCTTAGCTACCAACCAAGTAAGCACGAGTGCCAACAAGACAGAGCATTAGTATATGCGGCCGGCACGGAGTTGCTGTAGCCGGACCGGAATGTAGTCCACCTGTAGGACTACATTCAGAGGGTCTTCTCAAAGAATGTAGTCCACCTGACATGTTTTATTTGAAACAATACATGTAATGTATTTATAATGAGTAATTGATAGAACAGAGAACTTCGCAAACTTGTAAGAATTTGGTTCATGTGAACGACGCACTAACAAAATCAAAATAAAATCAAAATGAAAGCTCAATTTGGGTCATTTAACAAATAAGAGATCAAAATGAAGCAGACTCAAAACTGCAAGCGCAAAGTTGCATTACCAACTAATTAACCTTGTAGTTGGTTTTGAGTTTTCTTCTCTATGCTGTTCTCACAAGCAAAAGTGTGGTCAATTTGAGGAGGTCATATACTTGGCATAAGTAGTGAACATCAAACCTCCTGTAACAAATTAAGTCACCTCCTATCTTTAGACCAACAACAACAACAACAACAAAAAAAAGTTATTTGATTAGATGATGGTTGACATTAGCTTAAATGGTTAGGATGTAGACAAGGTCCGAAAAATGTGACGTCCCTAACAGTCCCACATCGGATGTGGATGGAATTGTGATTGGGTTTATATGAGACATGAACACTAGTAATAATAACTGGATTTAATCATTTTGGGTTGTGGTGTGGGCCTAACGAGATATTATTATTAGTGGGCCGGATTGTTACAAAAAATCACAAGCTACATATGATTGTGGTTCGAGCTTCGACTTTTGGGCCTATAATTTGCCTAGTTTGAACCTTGGATCATTTGTGAATCTCTAGAGATAACTATGCTTTGAGGATTGAAAACTGGATTTATAGGATTGGATCAGAGTTAGCATTCAACGTGACTCAAACTCACTTGAGTTGTTTCAGTTGAATTTATCTTTTAAAAAAAAAAAAAAAATCAATTTGAGTTGCAAAGATCTGTTAGCAGTGCCCTCAATCGAGAATTGGGGTTAAAAGAATGTTCAGTAATAAATTAGTAAGTTGTTTGCTTGGCTCGCACTCTAAATTGAATCAAAATCCAATAATACATCATGAATCTATCTAAATACACAAATATTTTAATCAGCAGTAAGAATCTGCAGGGAGAGTGATCTCTAGCCTTTATGATATGAAGAGATCTTCAACTTGAATAAGATTGCTTAAACCGATTAATAATGCAACTTAGAAACAAACATAGGGAACTATGAATCAAAATTGCAAACTATATATATATATATATATATATATATATATATATATATTAAAAACAAATAAATCATAAAGAAAAAAAAAAAAAAAACAGAAAAAAACCGTGGACGGCAGGATTCGAACCTGCGCGGGCAAAGCCCACATGATTTCTAGTCATGCCCGATAACCACTCCGGCACGTCCACTTGGGTTATTTATTGATTTCGATTATTTATAATAAAATAAAATAGTGAAACAAGCCAAAATGCCTTTTATTTTATTGTGAATATAAATTGATTATGGTCTCGCTAATTAGATGGAGAGAACGGAAGAAAAATAGAAGCCATTAGAAAGAAAGAGATAGAAGAGCCAAAAAAAAAAAAAAACTATTTTCGTTATTGTTTGAATATCTATATGTACATATAATATTTAAAGACTTAAAAAAATGAGCCTTTTGATTGTGTTATTTTCCTTTTGTATAAATATTTTTTCTTCCATTCTCTCGGCTTTTTCTCTTTACTCATGGAGGAGAGAATGGTTTTCTACTCCATTCACACATTCTCTTCATCCAAATGGAGAATAAACAATTGCATAATTGTGTGGAGGATAAGAATCCAGATAGAGAACAAACAATTGCAAATTCGCTTTAACAAAAACTTTAAATTAGAGCTCATTTCATTTTTACAGTTTCAGAATTTAAAAAAAAAAATAAATAAATAAAATTCTACATTTCGTTCTCTGTTTTGCTTTTCAAATTTTCGCTACACAGTTGTTGTATTTCAGAGGCACACAGGCAGTAAATAATTAGCAACACAATTAGAAACCAGACAATAAATTTAAAATAATTTCAAAATATGAACCATCTTCATAATTAAACAACACAATTTTCTTCTGTGCGCCATTTCAATGGCCTCATCTAATTGCATCAGACAAAGTTTGTAGAGTCATTTAATTAAACTGCTGCTTATTCTTTATTCGTACTCAGACAATTATTCAAGCTTCACTAACCAGTAACAGATACCAAATAGTGTAAAACATACTATCAGCTAAGGTAATTAAAAAAAAAAAAAGAAAAAAAAAAAGGATAGCACAGACATGCAGCTAAGTCTTTCCCAATCATTGGGTCTATATCCGAAAGAAACATAAAGGATAGACCACTGTATTCTGCTGACTAACTTGTTTAAAGCATCTCTGATATGATGTTAAAAGAATCCAGAGCTCATCTCACTGAAATAATAGACAACGGAGTCACCGCGCGAGTTGACGCTCTTATGACCGGAACTTGTCTCACAACAGAGAATGCTTTGTTAAGACGTGCAGCACGGGCCACCAGCTGGGACTCCCTCTGCATCATTTTAAAGCATGAGAGAGAGATAACATATTCAAAGTGCTCGCCTAAACCAAAATTGGGGCTATCTTTGATAACAGTTTCGAGTAAGAACAAAAGTACAGTTGGTTTGATCATTGAGACGATCAGTTTTAACAATAATTACCAGAAAAAATTTTATTTAAGTTAGTGATATAAAGAAACATAACGGCTGAAATTGACTGGGTAAAATGTTCGGAAGGTATTGAGGAAAGGAAAAACTCAGTATGCCAGTAACAGATGTAGTGAAGCAACAGCATTATCAGCAGATCCAATCAATCAAAGAGACAACAACTACATGAAATGCCAAAACTGCTGGCCAATGCTGCATATTGTAATATAATAACTAGCACCAAGATCAATCAATAACTACTATGTTAACTCAAGATGGCATGAAAATGAGTCATTGCACAAAATATTGCGCCAAAATCCAAGCAGTCAAATCTTATTCCAATGTGAGATCTCAATAATATAATCTATTTCCGCACAAAACTACTGACTGCAATTATGTGGCATTAATTCCTTGAATTGTCATCAGACAATTGCTATGTGATTTAAGCCATTCTCATCATATAAACCATAAATGATATTACAGAATCAGCAAAGCGCAAATCAATGATAACGACTCCAAGAAACATACGAGCAATTTCTTATGAGGAATTGTCAACCAACATCACTTAATGAGGAACCTTTGGCATAATTTTTTGATTTCACCGTCTTGCAGCACATCCCTATTTGACATGATCTACATAAAACTGAACATTCCCATCTCAGACTCATGGATTCAGAATACTACAAAATGTCATGTTCTAAGAGTTGCCTCTCCATCGTGAAGCAAAACCAATGTGATGCTAAGACCAAAAATTCAATCTAAATGCAAGTATTTTAACGTAATACTGAAGCTACGTCCCTGCACACATACCATTATTTCTTGGCAATATGCTATAAGTTGAGGAATATTTAAACCTTACCGATGAGTGTTTCCGTATTCTGCCCTTAACTTCTAGTTACTTCCCTACGGACGAATTAACTAATATGAAATTGGAGACACGCAGATCTTCGATCAATCTACAAATTATTGTGAAAAACATGCATGGCAATTCTTCTTGATAAAATGTCAGGAATTTTGGTAAATTAAATTTACGAATAACATAAGGCATTAAGCATCTTCTGCAAAGGTGCAGGATGGGCAACTAAACAATATCATGAAACACCATAAACATAACATGTTAACCGTAAAATATCTCTCCGCATCCCAATCTTTACTCATCGATAACACTACTAAACAAATGATAATTTTTTGCACATTATGTTTGAAACACCTAAAAAAATCATATAACTGGGGTGGAATCCATTGTTTGAAATCTTATTAGATTAAAATTGAGTTAATTTGATGGGATTTGTGTACGTAGTCGATATTCATACGTAAGATCAGTGAAAGTCTCACCTTGTCATCGATCACAATGTTCAGCGGAATATTTCTGCTCTTGCGCTTCATCTTGTACATCCTCCTTCCGAGCATGACCAACCCCACAATGGCGGCGGCAACAGAGATAGACCAAAGAGGCTTAACCCTGAAAGCAAAATACTTCATGAGCACCAGAGGCATCTTCCGCCAAGCCGCAATCCGCTTCTCTCCCCCATCAACAGATCCAATCTCTGAACTACCATTCCCAGCATCTATCTCTGCCAAAGGCTCAGAATCATCATCTCTCCTCTCATCCAATCCACGATTCTCTACAACTTCATCGTCCCTCCCCTCATCCAATCCACGATTCTCAACCTCTGCATCAGATCCATGACAAGTCCCAAACCCTCCAAAGCTAGAACGATTCCCGCTCTCCTCACCAGTCGCCGATTCCACCACGTTACCAATCTCTCCATTCCCGCTATCAGGGATCGATTTCGGCGAGAAGCTACTCCCACTCGATCCGAAACCCACTCCCCCGGAGTCGGAATCGGCCGAGCTAGGGTTATCGGAATCGACCCCACCCTCATCGCCGCCATCGTCTTCCTCCGAGAGGACCCTGGCGTGATCGGGGGCGAAGTAATCGGGCTCGATGGGGCCGGGCACGAAGCTTTCACCGATCCCCTCGAAATCGCGAGGGTTCGGGGGGTTCACCGCGGCTACGACGGGGAAATCAAGGAGTTCCCAATCCTCGAACTCGGTGGCGTCGTCATCCATGGCGAAAGCGCGCAGGTTGGGTTTCTAGGGCACGGAGGAGAGGGGAAAGGGGAGAGAACAAACGAAGAGTATAGAAGAAGAAGATGATGATGATCACAACAGATGAGAGGAGAAAAAGGAGAGAGAGAGAGAGAGAGAGAGAGGGGAATGAAGTGGACAAGTGTCGAGTGGCGGAGGAGGAGAGGAACGAGATCGTTGTTTTGGGTTAATTTGCAAACACCATATTGCGGGAACTGAACACCGGGTGTGCAATCAATCGCCTGTTGTACACCGCACTTCTTAAACCATATTACATTACATTTAAAAGTATATTAATATTCAAGCTCCACTTAAACTCAAAATTTTTATATTACTGATGCTAAAATGAAAAGGGTTACCGTTAACAATCTATTAGAAAGAGGGTGGAGGGACGAGGAGGAATGTATCATGTGTAGAAAAGAATGTGAGACGATTGATTATTTATTTGTAAACTGCATAGTTCTCTAGATCTCTACTGGCAAGATAATTACGAAACAAATTTTTTCTAACTAGCTGCAAATCGGTACTTAATATTTGAAATCAGAGTAGACTTAAAAAAAGATCGGTAAAAAAAAATAAATAAACGTATATTACAGTAACTTGATAAGTCATCTAACTAGAATGTAACAAAAAAAATTCTTCAAGAATAAAAAGTATCCTTTAGAACTTGTGATGGCAAAGACGTCTTGCTCAGATCTATATCAAATTCATTTAGTGCCTAATTTATTATTATTATTATTTAGGAGGCCGTGTTGTTTTATTTCTCCTAAATGAATGAAACAATAATTTTTAGTAATTAATTTTCAATTCATGACATTTTTTTTTATTCATTCATAGATTATTTAACGTGGCGTATATCTATGTATATTGAATTGGGTTATGATTTTAAAATATTAATTATTAAATAATATGTGCAGTGCGTGGAGTCTACTGAAACACTTGGCGCAGGAAATAATTTACGTAAGGCTCTGTTCGGGTTGATATTTTCAGATCGGGTTTTGCTTGGTGTCCCTAGAATGTACCCTGGAGTGTTCCCGAACACAGATTTTGTAGTTAGAATTAAAAGATTTGTTTCTGGAATTTTTTGCAGATTAAAACTCTCCACAAAACTCTCCACAAAACAATAATTTTTTACAGATTTAATTTTATGATTTATTATGCTTAGATAATTTTACAAGGACCAAATTAAATTTATGGAATTGAATTTCCATCTATAGATATATTAACATTAAAACATATATATATATATATATATATATATATATATATATATATATATATATATATATATATATAGTTGATAATTTTAATTATATCAAATAAAATATTTTTTCATCTATATTCCACACAAAGTCCTAACAATATAAAGTGTAACCACTATACTAATAATAATATCAATTATAGTTGCAACCATCACCTATTAATTCTCATACGTAGAATAACAGAGAGGCGCGAAAATGTAGAGGCCTATAAAAAAAAAAAAAAAAAAAAAAAACAGATATCTAATAATTATGGTTGCAACAATATTCCTAACTAATTATCAGGAATTGATTAAAGTAAAATTGAATAGAACTTTTATAAAAATTTTACTATGAGATTGTCAAATTAATTTACTGCTTAACACATAATTGCTATATATATAACTTTACAACTTTATAGAATGTGATGCAACCAATTTAGTGTTAGAGTTTATGAAAATACATGACATATAATATACTTATTTCCGGACAAAAATTTAGTGTTAGAGTTTAGTTATTTTTACAATTGATATTGTAAATTTTTAAGTGGTCATAACTTTTTACTCGAGTGTTTTTTTTTTTTTTTTGTATTCAATCTCAATTAATTCAGTAAATATTTTTCAAGATATACGTATTAAACGCAAAACCATTTCGTTTGAATTTGCGGCCCGAATTCAACTGTTTAGACCTCCTTTTTTATATTAGTTTTTAATTTTTTTTTTCATTTTAAGTTTGATTATTTGATTATTTATGATCGGTTTAGATTTAGAGATTAGAATTTACTATCTTCAATTATAGTAAGATTCGGGTGTTAATATAATTAGTTTTTAAAATTAATTAATAATATATTTATTTTTATCGAAAAACTGTGTTTTTCTTGTATCTCTCTTTTCGTTATTATGCTTCTTTTTCTCCCAACATGCATGGTTAGGTCCACGTTAGAATGTTTTCCAATTTTTCATATTATCGGATTGTGAAAAAAGAAATAAAAAATTTTTAAAAATATATTGTTTAATCCTAAAGAACTTCACTGGAGCAAATTAAATTCTACATGAACTTAACCCAACAAATACAAGATATGTCACCCGATTATTCAATACTCAGTTTACTAACTATTTGGAGAATGCTACAAACTTAGATAGTAAAATTAAAATTATTTAAATTTTTTCTACTTATTTCAAAATATGCCAAATATAGTTAATTCACATAACATCTGTACCTTTTATTAATTTAACCAATTAAACCTGTAATCACGCATATACATATATATATATATATATATATATATATATATATATATATATATATATATATATATATATATATATATATATATGTATAGAATAGAATCAACTGCATGCTCTTCAATGATCCATCTCCCATTTAATTAATTAACTCCTTTACTAATCACGATCGTACGTAAAACAATTACAAGAAGAAGCAGCAAAATTTTCTTTTTAGAAAAAACAAGTAATATGCAGTGATCGAATGGATAATATATATTTACAAGCTTTAATTCAAATTGCACTGCATGTGCTTTATATCTCCTCTAACTTCCTCTTAAATCTCTTCCCAAATTCCCAGTTCTAAGCCTATCTATCAACTGCTCTTTCCCAAGAATAGTATCCTATTTGGAAGGCAAAAATCATACTATAAATCCTCTCCCTATATATGATCCAGAAAAAATTAGAGAAGCGTATTTCTGTATGCTTAACTGTAACTATTTCGCCATGAGATTACATTTTCTCCAATGTTGTGGCACTATTTTTTCCTGCTTCTTTTGCCTGCTTGGTGGATTAATCAATCCATTTTCATCATATGGTTTTAATAATTTTCTCTAATTAATTAAACTCCTATAAGTGTAAAAATTTCTGGAGGTCCACCACCATGACTGTTATATCATCCCTGCCTCCTCTACTACGTGAAATGTCCACAAGATCCTTGCATGATTTCATGGAGTTATTATTGTGCCTCAGAACAACATCAACTGCTTCTTGATTAGTGACCTATTCCAACAAAAATAAAATAAAATCCATGTTTATTAAAAGAGAACACATATATCATAAAGGTATTCTAAAAAAAAAAATACATGTATATAATGCATGTGGTACGACTTATAGCATTTTTTAAAAATGATAATGAAGGAGATATTTTACTCCCGAAGGTTTATAAAATGTAGAATAAATGTATTATTCTTCTTCAGTGATAATTCCTTACACTTTAAATCGCAGAATAATGAAATATATATATATACCCGCAGGTAAAGATGGCCGAAATATATATGCGACAATATATATCGATATATATATATATGTATGTATTACCTTGTCCCAGAGCCCATCAGAAGCCATAATCAGAAACTCGCAGTCACGAGTTAGCTGCAGCTTCTTCGTCTCCGGCTCGGATATTATCCATTCTTTCATGTTGATGTCCCCGATCGCTCTCGACACGGCCAACGAGTCTTGTACTCTCCACACTCCGCTGCGGCAACTCACGTACCCACCCTGTGATGATCATCAATATGAACAATACAAAAATACACATGAGCTTTCTCGCAAGTGTTGTTTCAATACCGTTTGTTTTTGTTTTTTCCGTTATCTTGCTTCTGTTACTGCTACTTCTCGAAATAAAGAAGCTACGAATAAATGTGCAGGGGCAGAGACGCTTACCGAGCTCTCGATCCGGGTCTTTTCTTCTTCTATCCCAGGCCGGTGATCGGTCGTTAGTGCGTTCGCCACTCCCTTGCGGCTCATTACTACTCTGCAGTCGCCGACATTGGCGACGTGCAGCTCCCCTTCCTTCAACAGCACCGTCGCGGCGCATGCTCCGCTGCTCACACCCTATTATTCATTGAAACAATTAATGTAAGAATTTTTGGGTCAGGAAGGAGTTGGGAATTAACTATATTTTGCTTAAGCTTTAAATAAGTATCAATAATTTTTTTATTTTTTTTTATTTTTCTCACTCGTTTTAGAAATTTTGCTGTCTCATTTATTTTGCTTAGTTTAATTTTCGATTGAATAAATCGGATAGCGTATTATTTAAAAAAAAATTAATGTAAATTTTTTTTTGTTAATTCTGACGAAAATTTTAAACTAGTTTAATTTTCACACCATGTTACATGAAATTACATTTATTCCACATTTTTT
>CM054946.1:19114354-19134235 GCA_029168755.2 Tillandsia fasciculata | reverse complement strand
CCATGCTTCTTTATCTTCGGGGACTCACTGGTGGACAATGGTAACAACAACAACATTTTGACTCTGGCTAGGGCCAATTACAGACCCTATGGGATTGATTTCCCTCAGGGACCATCTGGGAGATTCACCAATGGTCGCACCATGGTTGATATCTTAGGTTCGATCGAATCATGCATTATGTTGTATATACATTATATCATCATTGGTGTTGTGTTTTTTTTTAATTACATTTTGTTTGTGTTTGTGTTGTTGCAGCTCAATTGCTAGGCTTTAGGAACTACATTCTGCCGTATTCGGTAGCGCGAGGAGTCGAGGTTTTGAGGGGCCTGAATTTTGCTTCAGGCGCCGCAGGGATCAGAGAAGAAACCGGAAACAACTTAGTAAACTTCATATATAGTTCATAATTACTTTTATCTTACTTCTATTCAAGTTTTGTAAATCTGTAAAATGTCTTAAACTTGTACATTATGTTGCCAATAGTAACAGCATTTTTTGTCTTGATGAGTACTAAGAGTTAATATGAATTTTTATTATAGTTTCATAGGAAAACGAAAGTTATAAATTATTTCAGAAAAAAAAATGTTACTGCATTTGTCTTATGAATTTCTCTAATAATTAACCAGGGCGAGCATTATCCTTTGCCTGAACAAGTAAATCACTTCCGCAGCACGGTGCAGCAAATGAAGAGGATATTCAGGGGTAACACAACTAGGCTCGCGGATTACGTAAGCAAATGCATCTTTTATGTAGGGATGGGGAGCAATGACTACTTGAACAACTACTTCATGCCGACTGTCTACCCCACCAGCTACGATTACACCCCTAAAACTTACGCGGCGCTGCTCCTCCAAGACTACTCGCGGCAGCTGACGGTAAGCATGATCAGGAGGGATGAACATATCGACACCCCTTCAACTTTCACGCTTTTACGTGCATGGGGCCATGCTTCAAAATTCATAACAGGATCAATTGGTTCATTATCGAATTTCAGGAGCTGTACGATTTGGGTGTTCGTAAAGTGGCGGTCATTGGGGTCGGGCAGATCGGTTGCATACCTTATGAGCTAGCTCGTTACAACAATCAAAACAATAAGAAAAAGACCAATGCCCAATGCAATGAGACTATAAACAAGGCCATCAAAATTTTCAACACAGGCCTTCTTCAAATGGTTAATCGTTACAACCGCGAACTTCCCGAAGCGAAATTCATCTATGTGAACACCTATGAGAGCTCGAAGGATCTCGTCGTAAATGCAACCACTTACGGTATCTCACTACTACATAACTTTAATGTATATCTATGACTTTGGGTATGTGATTTATATCGAGCTTTGTATAATCGAACCAGGTTTGATGTGATCGACAAGGGTGTTGCGGTGTTGGGCGAAACAACGGGCAGATTACGTGTCTGCCGCTCCAAACGCCGTGTGAAAATCGGTCAAAATACTTGTTCTGGGATGCTTTCCACCCCACAGAGGTTGCAAATGTTGTCTATGCAAAGAAAGCATACAATTCGACATCGCTCTCTGATGTGTACCCAATGAATATACGGCAGCTTGCGCTGGCCTGACGCTGAAAGAACTTACCAAGGAACGAATGAAAGTACGATCAGTTTTGAATGCGCGATTTATCTGGTCTTTCAATCAACCTGTTTAATAATAGATTTCTACAATTAATATCGTATTTTTTTAACCTTGGTCGCAATGTGCAATAATCTGTCCTCCAAATTTGAATATTAATTCTATTCCTATCTCTGCTTCTGTATCAGTGAACTCTATTTTCCTCTCTTCTACACCCAGGTCTTGTTCTTTCATATATGCATAGTTTGTAATTCTGAGTATACAAATTGTATTTTCTGCTACATATCAAACTGTATTTTCATCATCAGTACTCATTAAACCGAAGGGCAGAGAAGTTCCTAGCCAAAAGCAACTTCAAATTCTTAAAACCAACCAAAGTGCATGACTAAAATAAGTTACTAGTTCCTCATGGACTTACCATCGGAACTTGCTATGAGGTGCACAATTAACCTAAAACACCCAAAACACCAATAAAAATTGGATCAAAAGCAGAATACCTGCCTCTGTTTCTTTCTGTCTCTCAGACTACCAAACACAATCAAAAGACACGTCTCCATATTTCTTTCTCCTCACATTTCGAGTTCTGCAACTCTTTTCTAATCTGTTCATGGTTGAGAACTCGCGAGCTGTAGTATGTTCATGGGGAACACTGAGTTGCTGCTGCCGTTGAAAGCTCGCTGCGCTAGTATTATATTGACTTTCGACGTTGGATGAAAAGCATCCCAGAAAACGTACTGCTCTCGATTAACACAAGGAGTTTGGAAAGGGAGGCAGCTGATCTGCCCGCTGTTGCGCCCGATGCCGCAGCAGCCACGGTCGATCACGCTGAATCCTGCAGTTAATCAAAATTGTATGAAATAAGGGGACTGAACAGTCCCTTTTTCTTTGTTTTTTACCTACCACAGCTTCAGAAAAAGCTGCTAACAATAGGCTCAAACATGAACAAGTAAAAATTTCGAATCTAGAACTCACCATAAGCTGTAGGATGGTTAATGATATCTGCGAACATATCATAAATGTCAATATATATAAAATTTGCTTTTGCAAGATTCGCGTTCAGGCTGTTGACCATTAACTTGACCTTGTTGTTGAAAGGGATTACTAGATTGTCGACTTCTTCAGAGCAGTGCGTAAGATAATTCTGTGCAAGCACACTCGGAATGCATCCCAACACTCCCACATTAGCAATCATAAATTTTCTTGCGCCGAGATTGTATAAGCTCTACAATGACCATAACACAAATTCAAAACAAGCTATCCAAACATTTGAAGATGACCATCCAAATTTTACAAATTCAAAATAAGCTATTTAGACAATTCATCAGTTTTAATCAATCATCTGCCCTCTAAATCCTGCCAATTTTGCTTAACCACTATCATATGAAAGCCAAATTCTACAAATACTCAGTACACTAATCCATGGATTCAGAAAATTAACATTCTAAGTTAAAAATGTAAGTATATTGCAGAAAAATATCGACACAATATGACCTTTGTTACGAAGCATAGTTCAAAATTCATTTTTCTTTGAAACTTACACATAATTAAATGTAACAGATCCTTAAATCCTTAGTGCAGATAACAAAAAGTTTGATAGTTGTTACCTGAGGTCTCAAATTCAAATCCTAGCCGCTTTATATTGCTAGCTAAATTTATTTATTTATTTTTTTTAAAAAAATGAATGAAACGATTATTGCCAGCATGAACAGCACGACGCGCGCAGTTTTAACAAATTTTCAATACAACTACGTGTTACGTTCTGATGACACAAGCACGTGCTAATAGATGCTAGTAGAGTTGAGCGAATATAATAACTTCTTAAGTTCGATGGGTCCACTGCAAATATATGGGCGTGTAATTGTGTTCAAAAGGTAAGAGGTTTGGATTGCGTTTGGATCAAATTAACCCTAATGAATGATTCAGGCTAAGTGAGTCCAAATTACACTTACAATGAGCTGGGTCCTGTATTGTCGAACCAAGAGGTCGGAGAATTGATCCCCGTTGTATCGTAAGCGAGTGTTGTAGTTTGGCATGAGATAGTTGTTGAGGTAGTCGTTGCTGCCGAAACCGACGAAGAGGACGGACCGCCTAACGGATTCCGTCGTGGCGGCCCTGCCGATTTTCGTGCTAATTTGAGCCAATGACGCCGCAAAGTTCCTGATCTGCTGGTTGAATGGTATGCGGCCGACCTACTCAATGTGTGGCCACAACATGTGTCAACAGTAACTAATGCATGCAACATCATCATCATCATCAGAGTCACTTCTAAACTCTTTTTATTTTTAAAAATTTTGAGTTTGATCCGCACATCCTTCAATTTACGTTAAATTTTTAAATCGGTCTCTCGTGTCAACTACTAGGTAACAAATTTGGAATTAATTTAGATATTAATTTTGAGCAGTTAATGCACTTCAAATCCATAAATTTAGTCTTCTACTATTGGATGTTGTATTTACATACTTTTTTTAATAGAGAAAGGGAGAGAGAATATGAGAGAGATGAGCTCACAAAGTTGTGACCCGTTTCATCTAGAATCCCAGCTGCAGCAGAAGCATAGTTGAACCCAAAACCAAAATTTGAGGGCGAAGCCTCGGAATATGGGGGAAGAAAAGGCATGCCCAACAACTCAGCTGAAGCCCCACACACACCCAAAAAAAGAAGAAGAAGAGAGAGAGTTAATGTGGAGTCCAAAATAGTTTTAATGTACTAGCCTGCTATTTAATTAATTATGTGTGTCCATTTCATATTAAAAACAACAGAAATATCTTGTCATTGTTACTTTATATCCTCTTTTAAAGAAATGCTGTTTATAGCAATTCAAAATAAAATGTATAATTTTTTTTTTTTTGATTAAACAGGAATATACCCTATAAAATAAAATATATAATTTATATTTATTTATTTATTGAATGTACGTAATTTTTTTTACTTGTCACATTATAAAATATGTAAAAAAAATAATTATTCATTCAATAAATATAAATCATATATTAAAATAATTTACTATTTATTTTATATATTATCTAAATATGGACATGCCTATTCAAAAACTCGATAGACTCTAAAAAATTAAAATATGAACACAATATAAATATAAAAAATAAAATATAATATTATTAATATAATAATATATATATTTATTATATATAAAATATAAATTTTGATAAAATATTTTTAAATTTTTCGTACAAATAAAAATTAATAAAATTTTTACTAATAGTTTATAATTTTTTTTAATTTTTTTTTTTCATCATATATAATTTATTTATATTAATAAAAAAATTAAAATATTCATCATTTTATATTATATATATATATATATATATATATATATTTAAATTGTATGCGTTATGAAACATCCGTGATACATAATGTGTTAACATAAAAGCAAAAAATTATTTGAACATGTAAATGCACCACTAGTTCTTTTCCCAAAATAAAAGAAAAAAAAAAAAAGTTAAAAAACAGAACAATGGCAATGATATAATAAACAGTAAAAAAAGAAAAAAGAAAAAAAAAACTTTATTGTCTTATTTAAGTTATTGAGATACGTGGAACATAATATTATAATTATAATTTCAAACGGAGTTTAAGAAGTATCGGTCTCTATGTCTCACCGATTTCGTCAACGATAGTGTAGCCGTTAGAGAAGCGTCCTGTGGGACCGCCGGAGAAGTCGATGCCGTAAGGGTAGTAGTTGGCTTTGGCAAAGGACGGGAGGTCGTTGTTGTTCCCGTTGTCGATAAGAGAGTCTCCAAACGCAAACATGGCCGGAACCAACTCTCCGGTCCTCCGCCGCGCACCGGACGACACAATCCCCTGATCATCACCACCTCCTCCTTGAGCTTTTGATGTTGTAAGTAGTAGTAGTAGGAGAGAAGTGTGGAGGAAGAGGAAAAATATTTTGGAGTGTGATGAGCAGGGAAAGTTGGTGGCCATTTAGTTACTAAGCTACACAAAGTGTGGAAAGTTGGTGTAAGAGAGAGGAGGTGAAGTAATAAAGAGGGAAACAATGTTTCTGTACCCTCTACGCTATTAGGACTCTTATTATGGGCACCACCTCCTTGATTTTATCTTATTTTGTTTTTACTTTTTCTGTGTTTAGTTCAATCAGAGATTCACTAAAATTAGCAGCTATACTACTAAACAATCAATCTTTCAAAATTTTAATTTTACTATTTAAATTTTTACTTTTTTTTTTTTTTTTTTTTTTTTTTTTAGAAATGAACATTCGTTATAAAGTTATATATATCAAATCATATTTTTTTAAAAATATTTTGTAAAATTTAAATTATAAATGATATGATATTAAAAATTTTAAGCACCTCGTTTAGAGTTCGAACTCACCCGGTTTGTTCAAACTCGGCTCAAATTAATTTCAAACTTGAATCTAAATTTAGATTTAAAATTAATTTCCAACCATAGGTTTGAAAAATAGAGAGGGATTGGGTAGGTGGGGGAGCCATAAATGAACGAACTGTGCATTTACTGAGGAGTAAATTGTCACGAGGGATTACAGGAATACGAAAGGATTCTTTCTTTAAAAAGACACGTCAAATTTATTGAAGGAGTTCGCAACGTGACATGTATTGATTCTTTTGACTGATACAATGAACAAAGTGGGGAATGGAAAATAAATTAACTACAAAAGTGGACCATTTTATATTACAATGCAATTTATATATAGTTATTATTATATTTTTCCATGTGTCATAATAAAACTAAGATACTACTAATAGTAAAAAAGTAATTATATTTACTATTCATTTTTTATTTTTGGCTAAATTACATAAAACCCCCCTCTAATATTTCGCTTTTCCACTTTACCTTCCTGTCTTTTAAAAGTCGACAATCTGCCCCCTCGAAATTATCGAAATGTGCAGTTACCCCCCTGCCGTTACGAGTCCGTGAGTGTGCCGGCAGATTTTTTGAAAATAAAATTAAAAATACCCAAAATACCCTTGAGAACAAAAAAAAAGGGAGAGACTTTCCGAGAAAAAAAAAAGAAAAAGGAAAAAAAAGACTTCGAAAAAAAAAAAATAAAAAAAAAAATAATAAAAAAAAGAAAGAAAGAGGGAGAGACATCGTCGAAGAAAAAAAAAAAAAAAAAAAAGAAAAAAAAAAGAAGAGGGAGAGACATCCGTCTCCGGCGACTCCCGTGGCCGGATCAGCGGTGATCCTTCCCACCGACGGGCTATACATCTTCACCAAGGCCGAGCTCAAGCACGCCACCGACGGCTACGACGACCGCCTCCTCCTCGGCGAGGGCGGCGCGGGCAAGGTCTACCTCGGGAGGCTCCCCAGCAGGCAGCACGTGGCGATCAAGCACATCTACCGCGACCGCAAGATCGACGAGTTCTACCGCGAGGTCGAGATCCTCGCCAAGCTCCGCCACCGCAACCTCACCACCCTCCTCAGCTACTGCGCCCCCGGCCCCGCCCGCAGCCGCCACGTGGCACTCGTCTACGAGTACATGGCGGGCGAGAACCTCTCCCGCGCGCTGTTCGGTGGGGAGCTGACGTGGCGGCGGCGCCTCCGGATAGCGGCGGACGTGGCCGAGGGGCTGGTGTACCTCCACGGGTTCCCCGAGGGCGCCGTCGTGCACCGCGACGTCAAGCCGACCAACGTGCTACTCGCAGGCGACGCGGTGGCGGGTGGGGCCACTGCGAAGCTGTCCGACTTCGGGATGTCGAGGATGGTGCCGCACGAGGGCACGCACGTGTCCACGGAGGTGCGGGGGACCATGGGGTACATGGACCCGGAGAGCGTCTGCGTCGGCCACGTGTCGGAGGCCGCCGACGTGTACAGCTTCGAGGTGGTGCTGCTGGAGCTCATCATGGGGATGCGCGCGGTGGTCCCCACGCCCTCGGGCGGCGCCCAGTCGATCGTCCACGCGGCGCACGCTGCGGTCCAGCACTTTCTCGCGGGATCGGACGGCGGCGGCGATGGCGACGACGAGCGAGAGGGGGGTGCTGTGGGGTCCATCGTGGACCCGCGGCTAGGGCCCGGGTGGGACCACGCGTCCGTGGCGGCGGTGTTCCGCGTCGCCTGCCGCTGCGTGCGCCCGTACAAGAACGAGCGCCCCGGCATGGCGGAGGTGCTCGCCGTGCTCAAGGCCGCGCTCGCGGATCTCGAGGCGAGATCCGAAGACCACGCTGCTGCATCCGAGCCGTCCATCACCGAGGAGGAGGAGGTGTCGTCCTCGGTGCCGTCGACGTCGCGCACCTCCACGCCCTTGGCGCATGGGTGGTCGTCGTGATGGAATCCGACGGCCGAGATCCCACCGTTAGTTGACGAGTTTTTCGGTTTTTTTTTTTTTTCTTTTACTTGGTATATCATCGGCGATTCGACCGCGTGATTTTGGCGGGTAGCGGAGTTCTGCTGACGTGGGCTCCCCGATATAAGGTAAGGGTATAATAGTCATTTTACCCCATCAGTTAACGGCGTTGCCCCCTAAAAACATTTTGATAATTTCGAGGGGGCAGATTGTCGACTTTTAAAAGACAGGGGGGTAAAGTAGAAAAGCGGAATATTAGAGGGGGGTTTTCTGTAATTTAGCCTTTATTTTTTATAGTTCTATTAGTATTTATCTAAAAATAAAAAAATTAATAGTAAATATTATTTTTTTTATTGTTTATAATATATGTTAGATGTGATTTCGAAATTAAAAATCGTTTCGATTTTATAATTTCAGTTTGCCGTCGGTTTCGCGGTACGACAACAAAATTTGATAAAATTTTGAGAAAAAGTATGGATCAAATCCAATAAAAAGAATTCTTTAAAAATTTTTTATCCTCTTTTCTTTTGTCCTAAAGAGATCGATTAAGCAATTGTATTATCATCAAGAATATTTTTTATTTTCTTTTTTCGTATAGTGGAACTTTTTTTTGTATTCGTAATTTTTCTTTTATAAATTTTTTTAATTTAAATTTATGTATTTATTATTTTGTTGTGTATTTGAATAATTATGCATAATACTTTAATAATAATATATGATGGGAAAATTTTTCCTGATTATTAAATTTAAATAGCTATTACATAAGTTTTTATTCATTTATTATTGTAAAACATGTTTGACATATTTGGCAATAGATATTGATCGCTGCTTTAAGAGGCATTTATGATTTGATATTTTAAGGGTTACTTGGGATCTGTTGGTGACAGGCCATCGATCTATTGTGAGCAGGGTTTGTGTTTGTCCTTTTATTTTTTTGCTTTTTTCTAACCTTTGTAATTGTTAACAAATATTCATAATTTTCTTACTTTTACAAGGTATTATGAATCTCTAGTCAGCATACAATTGGTATACTAATTTGCATCATAATTCTATAAAAATATTAATCACTATTTAAAATAGTTAGTAATTAATTACTTTTCGTATGAAACTATTTTTTCAATTTAATTTGAATGAATTTTGTTTCAAGCGAAAAGTTTGCGTGCATCGACTAAAACATTGAGATACAAATGCTCAGTTGTAGCGTCGGAAAACATTGAGATACATGAAGGTATTGTTTGTTTCGAGAACAAAGTTGAAATAAGGTTTTTTTTTTAATTTTAATTTTCAACTGCCACCGGTTATCAATGAGAACAATAATTCTCGTTTTTTGAAATAAGCTGGTATAAGGTTAGAACTTTCTGGAACAAAACTTATTTTCATTTAAGAATAAGCTTAATTAAAATAAATATAATTTTAATTATTATATTAACTCTTTAATTAATTTAATATTTTAACTAATCTAATTATTTTATTAACTAATTATTTAAGTATTTAGATAATTAACTAATTAAATTACTAAAATTTTAAATTATTTGTAATTAACTAAATTATTTATTATTAATAATATTCATTATTGTTAATTATTTTATCAATCAATTGAGAATAAGCTTAATTAAAGTAAATATAATTTTAATTATTGTATTAACTTTTTAATAAATCTAATATTTTTACTAATCTAATTATTTTATTAACTAATTATCTAACTATTAAATAATTAAATAATTAAATAATTAAATTATTTATTATTAATTAAATTATTTATTATTAATTAAATTATTTATTAATAATACTCAATATTATTAATTATTTTATCAATTAATATTCAGAATTATCGAACAATAGTTAATTAAATAAATTAAATTATTATTTAATTAATATTTTATATTAATTATTTAGATAAAATATTATTATTTAAAAATTATAATTACTTTTATTTTCACTATTCCAATCTAATTATTCAAACGTTATTTGTTTTATTCGTAGGAACAATTTAATTTTCATCCAAACGTAAAATTAGTCTTGTTCCTACTTGTTTCTGAACTTATACCTATCTCTGAAATAAGTATTTCTACTTTATATCTGAACCAAACGCAGCCGAAATAAATTATTAAGGACAATCAAGCTACATATTAAGTTTATTTATTTATATCATGTAGATAATGGAATATAACAAGTGATATATGTACAACTCCCTACTAATTAATCCTAGCAAACCTTGAACAAATTAAGTAAACACGTCAACAAGCTTAATTAATTACATTATCTATAGAAAGGACATGAAAGATCACTTTATTTCTAGTTGGCCAGATCGCCCACAAGATAATTGATAATTCGGCTAAATTCACGTTTGTCGGCTTGGACCCACATTGAGTCATCTATTTTTCCCACAAGCGTCTGACATCGTTGCCCATGTCCTCACTACTCAAATCCTCAGACGCCTTCCACGTCACATACCTTGTGTACACGCACTTCGTGAACAGATGATCGACGGTTTCTGGTTCAGTTCCACAAAGAACACACTTAATGTTCTCCAACCATCTCTTTTTAAAAGGTTGTCTGCTGTCAAAAGCCGTTTTTTGAAAACGAGCCACACGAAGATCTGAACTTTAGTCGGCAATCGAAGCTTCCAAATTTTGCTAGCATAGTTGTCCCTTAAGCCCCCGTCGCTAAGCACAGCATAAGCGGACTTAACAGTATAAATTCCTTTCGGGTTCCGGCGCCAGACCATTCCATCAGGCCCATATCCTATCTTGAACCTATCCAAAATCTTTTTGAGCTCGAGGACGCGTCCATTTTCGGGGTGGGGTTCCCGGTTGGTTCATACATGTTAAGTATTTTTTCCTAGTTCCACCCATTGTGGTATATTTAGCTTATTCTCCTCAACTCCGTCAAACACGTTAGAGAAAAGAGACTACAGCGTCTTACCCACACCATCTATCCCTCCAAAGATCTATCAATTTTCTATCGCCAAGCACGTAAGACACTTATCTTTTAAATATCTCTATGGTGCTTTCCACCATTGCGAGGCCGGTCTAAACGTTCGCCCCTCCTAAAGCGGTCTTCTTCGAAAATAGTATAGGAGTATAATAAGTTTATTCCATTGGAGCTCCGAGAATGAGCAGAACCGCCACCACCACTTGGTGAGAAGGGCGTCGTTCATTGCAATTAGATCCAAGATGCCCAATTCACCTTCCTCCCTATTCCCGCATATGTTTTTTAAAACAACTAAGCACTCTCTTCCCTTTTCTTTCGAGTCCCCGGTCCAGAAAAAATCTCTTCTAAGGGCCTTTATGTGCTTGATGAACCATTTTGGCGCCTTAAATATGGAAAATAGGTAAAATGGGAGATTGGTTAAAACCGCATTGACTAGCGTGAGCCTGCCACCCCTAGAGAGTAGCTTCGCCTGCCAATCATCAATCCTTCTTTGTATTCTATCCAGAACTCCTCTTCAGTCCTCCTTTTTTAGTGTCCTGTCAGACAGTGGTAAACCTAGGTATCTAACTGGGAAGGCTCCAACTTTACAATCAAGAATGTTCGCGAGCCTATCTGCCTTGTTCTTTTTTTTTCTTGTGTAGAAAAGCTCTGTTTTCTCTTTATTAATTCTGGGACCGGAAGCCCACTAAAAAAGATACCAAATAAACTTGAGGTTCCTCACATATTTCTTACTAGCTGAGCAAAAGAAGAGTGTATCATCAGCGTATTGGATGAGAGCAATCTCATACTCCTCGGAAGGCCTGACCCCGAGAATAAGTTTATTTCGAACCGCCTCTTTAGTCAATCGTGCTAGGCACTCTGCCGCTATCAAGAATAAGTAGGGGGAGAGGGGGTCCCCTTGCCTCACTCCTTGCTTAGTCTTGATCCACATAGTCGGCTCCCCGTTAACTAGCACTGCTATTTTGGCATTTTCTACACATTGCAGTATCCACCCACACCATTTGGTATCAAAGCCCTACCATTCCATTACTCTGCGAAGGAAGGCCCAGCTTAACTTGTCGTAGGCCTTTTCAAAATCCACTTTCACTCCAACTCCCTCGAACTTGATCTGGTTACTCCACTCTAATAGCTCACATGCCGTCACGAAGGCGTCTGAAATATTCCTCCCTTTCAGAAAAGCGGATTGGGAGTGAGAGATTTGATTATGCAGAAATGGTGACGGACTATTTGCTAATACTTTAGATATAATCTTTTGTATCCCGTTTAAAAGACTTATCGGTCTAAAGTTATTAGCCTTCGAGGCTACTTCTTTTTTAGGGATAATGCATATATAAGTATAGTCGAAGGGGCCAGTAAAGCAGGAGCCCTTTTGTAACTCCTGAAAAATCCTCCAAATATCATCCTTCAAAGTGTCCCAAAAAGTTTGGTAGAATCTCAAAGGAAATCGTCAGGACCTAGCGCTTTATCACTATTAAGTTGGAAAGTCGCTCTCTTGATCTCTTCTATGGTGATGGGGGCAATAAGGCTCTGACAATCTACCTCGGATAGGCGCTGCGTGCGGAAGAGATCACTCCAGTCACCAAAATTAGTCTGCCCAGCGTCCAAAGAAGAGAAGAGCTCTCTAAATTTATGGTAGAAGTATGACATCTTTTTCTCTTCCGAGCAGTACGTTTGTCCATCATTTTCGATTATGCCTATCCCGTTAATCCTTTTCCTTCCATTTGTATAGGCGTGAAAGAATTTAGTATTATCATCCCTCTCTCTCAACCATCTATGTTTAGCATGGGATTTCCAAAGCACCTCCTCATCATTCAACACTCTATGGAGATTAGCTTTCAGGTCCACCCTTCTTTCATAGAGTTCTGGTGTAAGCTTATGACACTCTTCCAACTTATCTAAATTTTGAATTTCCGTCATGAGCCTCAACTTAGCTGCCCTAATGCTATAAAAATGTGAAGCACACCATTTTTTAATCATACTGCGATAATGCCTTATCTTTGCCGTGAAAGTTAAGACCCCGAACATTAAGCTTATTCCACCAAACAGACACATTAGCGATAAAATCGTCACACCTTAGTCACACCTTCTCGAATTTGAATATTCTCCTCTTGGGCTTCTGCTTTTCACTCGTAGACAATAAAATAGGGCAGTGGTCCGAAATTACTCTAGGTAAGCCCTCCACCTCAGTTACCGGAAAAGTCGAGTCCCACTCTATTGAAATGAGGAAGCGGTCAAGCCTTGCCAGCGTCGGGTGTAGAGTACCGGAATTTCGGATAGCGCACCGACCTCGCAAAATGGCGTGGCTCGGAGGATTTGCCTCGGGCGTGTTGTTTGTTTGTTTTCAGATGAGTTCGGGTCGATTCGGATCAACGCGGAAGCCCCAGCTTGATTTGGAGTTTTTCGGGCTTTGTGCGCCGATAGAGGACTGGTTTTGGGAAGCATCGATTCCACTGTGGTGTGCAGAAAATTTGGAAACACTTGGAACAGGTGTAGTTTATGTTTACAGCGGGGTTCGGGAGGTTTCGAGCTGGTGCGAAGAGCACGAAGCAAAAAGTAACTTGGAGTTGGCTTAAAAAGGGATTAATTAATTAATTAATTAATTGGTAAGTTAATTAATTACTTGGACATGTTTTAGCCTGTGATTTAGTGAAAGGATTAGAAGTGAGTGGATTTTGTGATGGATTTAAAATATGTTGGGATATTTTTTTGGGTTGAGCATTAAATGCTCCCAACTACCCACTCCTCTCCTTAATTAGCATGTAGCTAATTATTTGCCACCTCATCACCACCTCTTCTCCTGCAAGCAGAGGAAGCAAGCCAAAACAGGGGAAAAAGAGAGGAAGAAAGAAGAGAAGAAAGAAGAAGAAAGAAGGTTAGGGAAGAGAAAAAGGTTGATTTTGAGGGTGATTTTGATGTTGGTTTTCCTTCTTGAAGCTGTGTGGAGCGTGTGATGCGGCGCGCCGAGCCTCCAACGAGGTAACCTGTGCGTTTTCTTAGAGAGAGAGAGAGAGAGAGAGAGAGAAAGCTTGGATTAAGCTTTGTGTGGGTTTTAGGATCTCTCGTTTTTGGTTTTATTGTGGGTGGAGTGGCTGCCTTGGACTAGTTGTCCAAGGGAGTGGCTGTGCCGCGCAGCAGCAGCGCGCATTGGGCGCCGCACTGCTGCAGCGCGCAGCAGGCATCGCGGGCGCGCGGGCGCGCAGGGCGCGCAGCGCGCAGTGGAGGCACGGCTTGGAGCGCGCAGCGGCGCGCGGGCGCGCGGCGCGCAGCCGGCCAAGGCGCCGCGCGGTGGACCCTGGCACCGTGCGGCAGCTGCAGCGGCTCGCGACGGCAGCGGCAGCGGCTGATGCGTGCGGTTGGCACGCATGCTAAGGACCAGTGCCGCGGGCTGCGGGCCGTGTTTATAATAATTTATTTATTTATTTTATTTTATTTTATTGGTTTTCTTCCTCTTCTCTCTCTCAGGGCGCCGTCCTTGTGGCGGATTTCAGCGGGTGCGATACGTGGCCGCGGTGGAGTGGCCTGCGCGGCAGCATTGCAGATTGCAGGGGCACGAGGCTTCGGGGCACAGAGTTAGAGAGAGAGTGGATTCTTTTTGTGTGCTGTGGTTGTGTTGAGGGAGCTGTGGGACCATGGAGTTGGGGGGGGTTCTCGCAAGTGAGAGGGTGGTTACTTTGGTGCATGTTGTAGAGGGTGAGCGTGGAATTAATGGTTATATGTAATGGTTATTAATTATTGATTACCTTGGAGCTTGTAGGGTGCCTATGGTTTATGTAAATTGTTTTGGGAGCTGTAGGTGCTTAGTGGTGTGGTGAGCTTTTAATTAAGTGTGTTGGTGGTTGGAGGACTTACTTTAAGCTGGGAGCAAATTTAAAATTTATTAGCTCTATGGATTTCGTTTTGTGCTGTTGGAGATGTAGAGGGAAGTGTGTTATGTGAACCGTTGGGTGCAAATGGAATTATGTTTTTTTTAATGTGAGTTGTTGGCTGTGGGTCAATGTGTATATGTGGACTTTAATTAGTTGTGTGCAATTGGAGATAATTGAGTGTAATGGAGCTTCCAGACTAATATATGTGATCATGTATTTTAATTTGGGGCAGATGTTTAATGTTGGTGCTATGGTGAATTGGAGGTGTGCTTGAACCCTTGTTTTTGCTGTTGCTGTGGGATGCTATGGGTGTGAAATTGAAGCTGTGAGTTTATATGTTTAATTATGGTGGAATTAAGGGATTTTGCATGTGTGAATATTGTTCAAGTATGCTGTTGGTGATGAGGTGAAATTAATTAGATTATGGACTTTAATTATTGTATGTAATTGGAGTTTGCAGTTCAGTGTAAACCATTGGAGTTGAGGTGGACTTGATGTGGGCAGATTTAGATGCTGGAATTTTTGTGAGGACTCGAAGTATTTTATTTGAGCTCCGGGGATTTTTTCCACGTACACGGCAGTATGCGCGCGCGGCGCGCTTTTCGAGAGTCGTCAGTTCGAGGTTCCGGCATTTCACCGACTTCAGCCATTGCCTGCGGAAAGCATTCCAGGTGGGTTGGAATTTCTCCGAGATTTATGGAATGCCCTCTAATGCTTCTGTAAGCATATTGATCATGTTTAGCTTATTTATTATATATTGATAAATCTGATAGTTGCCTAGAAAATTGTAGAATGACATTCTTGAGCCCCAGACATTTTTAGTATGATCTAGAGATTATTTGACACTAGACTGCATGTTCATTTGAGATTCAAGCTGCATCTGGACCTTCATATATTTTTAGTACCCTGTTTTAAGTAAAACTCCATTATTTTAAAAAAGGGTTTTTAATTATTTAGAACATTATGAATGGTCCAGATTGTTCGAATTGATTGTGTACTCGTGCCAGAGGGCCGAGGATATTTTTAGAGCATCGTCTGTCGAGTTCTAGTGTCATGAGAGTTCTTCTTCCTTGTTGGGATCATGGGTTGTGTTTATGATTTAGTGGCGGAGGTAGTTCTCCCACTTAGCTTTGAGGATATTTGGGGTTCTGGCAGATCGAGTCGTGGAGGTTTCCCGACTCAGCCATGGTCATGCATTATCAGATTGAGTCGTTGAGGGTTCTCCGACATAGCTGTGAGAGTGTTTGGGCTATTCCTGATTTAGTCGAGGTTCTTTTCCGACTGAGTTGTGCTTTGAGCTTGAGGTACCGATCTGTTTGATCGTGGACTATAGCCTGCATGTGCCGCTTATTGAGACAGTGAGACAGATGTGATACTTGAGTTCGGTGGGGTCGCTCCCCTCGAGCTACGCCCCGGGTGCGATGATGTTACCGAGCCTGACGAGGCTGCGATGATGCGACTAGTTGATACACTAGAGTTCGCTTGAGATAGTCCGTGTGGGACGCCCTACGTAAGTCCCGTCCCAGTGTGGATGAGGTGACAGTAGGTTTGGCGCAGGCTTGACTGGACCCTATGAGGCAGTCATTGAGATTGGGTGACATTGAGAGAGTGATGGCATAGCATGTTCATTGATGAGTTTCCTTTGAGCATAGTACTTGAGGCATATTATTAGCAGTGTTAGTGTATGCATAGCAGGGTCAGAGTAGAGTTCCTTCAGCATGATGTTGTTACTTATTAGCTGTAGTTCATTTCCTGCTTTCCTTTTATCTATCTATCTGCATACCTATCTGTTTTGCCTCCAGTAGACTTAGTGGGCATACCGTGGATATTGGGACGGTACCCACTGAGATCTGCCTTCTGCAGTAGATCTCACACCCGCTGCGGTGACAGGTTTGAGGCAGCTGTTCCGGCTTGGATCGCACGGAGACAGCAGATCGACGTGAGGACGCGGCCGATTAGTTCCTTACCAGCATTGAGAGTCTAAGGTAGATGTACCCGGGGTATTTTATGATTCCACTTTTGTACTGGACATTCTGAGAGGCTTGTGAGGATTGTTGCTATTTCTTATAGCTAGACAGACTTTCTATTGAGGACTTTTATTTTATCCAGATGTTCAGTTGATATTTGTAGCTTCTAGTTTTATTTCAGCTCTGATACATGTTTTTAGCTCTAGATCTGACTTGCAGGGTAGACGCTTCGTCTGTGCGGCAGTTTCCGTACAGATGGCGGATCTGTTGGCGAGCCCGGGTCGCAGTGTCGACCCCGGGGCGTAACATCGGGGTTCGCTGCATATTCGACCAGGTGTACCGCAAATTTTTCATAGGCAAGTCGATCAACGCTAGTTCGTAGATTAGGCCATTGAATATTTTGGTCGCTCTGTCGCTCCACCTCTTTCCTACACGTTCGTCCTGAGACCTTGTGAAATTGAAATCCCCACATACGACCCAACTGCCTAGGTAGCTATCTCTTAGTTGGGATAACTCCGAGCAAAAAAGTTTTTTTCCTTCCCAAGTAGGTGGGCCGTAGACATTAGTAACAAAGAGACACTCGCCACTGGAGCGGTGGCAGAGATAAAGTGTGAGCGAGAAGTTGCGTATTAAGACTTCTCTACACTCAAAAACCTTAGAGTTCCAGCACGTGATCAGTCCCCGGAAGTTTCATTTGCCTTAATAAAATATCGTTTATCCAGATGGGGCCCTGCAAAGCTCTGTAAGAAGGACCAGAAAATGTTCTGAACCTTAGTTTCTTGCAGACACACTACTACATTGCGAAAGGAAGAGATTACAAGATAAACAACATTGCGTTTCGAGGGATTGCTAAGCCCTCTAACATTCCAGCTACATATCCTAAATTTTTTAAGCAACACACACCCTAACACAAATAATGCCCACAAAAGGCAAGCCCCAAAAAGTCCAAACATGGACCCCCACCCTCCAACATACCACCCTACGTCAAACCGTGACCAAACTCCTCAAAGGAGTTCACCTCGATGTCATCAAATCGCACACCGCATAACCTGCTTTTAACCTTGATCTTCACCTTGTTGTTCCAGACCTGAGCTCCCTTTGCGACTGCCCCAACACCCTCCTTCAAACTCGCTTTTCTAGTGATAACTTTGGTCAAGATTGGTGTGGCGTCCCTGGTAGTGAGCTGTGTGGGCTAGCGTGTGGGGGATGCAAGCATTGTATCGACTCCATGCGAGCCACCCCTGCAACAGAAGTCACCCTCCCTCTCTCTCTCTCTCTAGCGCCCACTGACTATCACCAATTATTCCTTTATGAAGCATGTTACCTGGGTTGGGCTCATCATGCATCTTGTTACTCCTCACACCTCGATTTACGATTCCAAAGTTTGGGTCACCCAAGTCTAGCTCACCATCCAGAAAGTTCCACCAACAATTGGGGCCCAACAACAAACAAAGGCCCAGATGGGCCCAGCAAAGTACAATGATGCTTCAAGGATCTCTGAAGCCTCAACCAAATGTTGGACCCGGGACCCAAGAGAAGCTCCACCAATGGTTGCCTAACATAGCTTGCACCCGTAGGCAATTAATTAGCAACCAAGTTTTCTAGGCACACACGTTCCCAGGTCCACCAGCATTAATTCTGGCATTAATTATCATCTCTCCATCCCCACCTCCAAGAAGCCTGCCCAAGCCCTCCTTATCGTGCTTAGAGCCAAGCTTAGGACCAAGACAACCTTCCCAATTCAAATCCTTATCCAGATTAAGCCGGGCAAAGGTGGCTGAGCACTCCAACTCTTCAAGCTAACTCCTCCCCAAAATGGTGCAACGATGAGTAGATCCCCTTCTTACTGCATCTCGTCACCTCGAGATTTGTGTCGCGCCATCACCACGCTCAACCTCGAGCTTCGAGCTGCCGAGAGCCGTTGCGCCGCTAACCTGGTCATCGTCGTCGTCGCCGCCGTCATTGCAACCCCGGCCGATCAGTGAGAGAGGGGCAGGTGCAGATGCAGCCCGCCGTGACCAGGCTACGGTCCTCCCCGCCCACACTATTGTGGTCCGCCTTGGCCAGGCTGCGGGGCTCCTCGGCCGAGCTACGAACCTCCTCTTTGAAGCCGTTTTCAGTCGTGGCCCTACCCGGCCGTCCTCAACAGCGTCTCCTTTACAGCCAAGCAGGTTGAGGTCTCGGCATCTAGGATTCCGACCTGGGATGTTCAAGAAGCAACCACCTTCCACAGCCTTCCAGCATCTGCGGGGCAATGCAGCTCTTCCTCTTCCATCGCCGTCGTCGTCGTCACCTCATCGTGTGCTGGGAGGTGCGAAGACTCCAGAAGGCCGAGGAACTCGACCCCGAAAAGTCGGAAGACAAGGGTTCTGAGGAAAGCCATGGCCGCTCAAAACACCCTCCTTACTCCGATTGACAGAAATTTCCGACCGATGGTCCTGATCCGCAGCCTCGACATCTCCCCCCCTCCTCAGCTCCCTCTTCGTCGGCAAGACCCCTCACAACATCTTGGGGTCCTCGCCCCTGTCCGTTGCCAAGACCGTTATTGGGTGCATTCGGTGGCGGCAGTGGAGGGTCGTCTCCTCCCCAGCGTGAACTCTCTCCCAGCTCTCCAAGTTGATCTGTATCGCGGCGATGGTCTCTACCCCCAGGACGATGGACAGGTTCTGTGGGATCTCCCTAATGTCGTCCACTGCGACTTGGCAGCGGAAAGCTCGCAGATCCGTCATATTTTTACTCGCGTCAACGGCTCTAATAAAACGCCCGAAGCCACTGATCATCGAGGCTATCCTGGCGATGGTCCTTCATTATATTTTTTTTATATATTTTAAATTTTAATTTCGAGCGGATTAATTTTCTATTCAGATTACATAGATTCTAACGGGTTGAGAATGATCGGTTTATTTTTTTCTGATATATTGGAACAAAGATTTTAAAATATAGTATTTTAAATTTTTTTATATAATTTTTTATTTTTATATTTATATTATGATAAAAAATATATATAAAATTTTTTTTTAATAATATTTATTCACCGCATTGTACGGCTTCGTTCACCAAATAAAATGAATTAAACAACAGAAATAAAATAGTATAGTCGAGAAAAAGAGGTCGTTAGAAGATGCCCTACTCTATTGTTCTTCTCAACTATTCTTTTAATTATATCTGGGTGTTATTCTCAACTATTCTTTTAGGCACTGTTTGTTTCGGGACTAGAACAGAAAATAAGAGGTTTATCCTCCTTATTGTACCAAACGC